>BQNB010008286.1:0-90513 GCA_026074375.1 Tanacetum coccineum | reverse complement strand
TGGTGATCTTGTTAAACCCTATCCCATTAGGACTTTACCCACTTACTGTTTGATGGCATTTTATATATTGGTAGTTCACTGTTCAAGTCTTTACCAATGATTAAGAACATACTTGTTGATCCAAGGGTCACCTGCCAAGCCAACTAAGCTCACAAATCTAAAGTCAAAGATAGAACATTATTTGTGATCCTATTGGCCCAGATATATAAAAAGCGATATGGAGAGCTATCCTAGTATCTAGATCACTTGGTCAGTCTTACTAGACCTAGTTGAATGATAGGTCGCATATTCAAGCACATAGACAAATATGAGGTGATAAACATAATTAAACAATCAATGATAAATTAAGCAATCAGGATTAAACAAACCAAACATTAAATCTTCATTAAGATGGCTAATACCCAAGGGTATTAGCCCATAACCATTGTAATTATACAAGTGTGGTGAATTAACCAAGGTAAACTAAATGTTTTACTGAACGATACCAAAATTTAAATGATTACAAGAGTAAGGAAATTACACGGTGTCTTTTATGGAATCGTGATCGATGCTTTACCTTTGTTGATCTTCTTTTCTTTAGAAAATCGTCTTTTATGTGTATGGTATGAAGAATATGATTTTGCACACTGAAAACTTGTTTTTGAGTCTTCTATTTATAACCTCTGAAAAATGCTGGATACGCCGTATTGGGCTAGGTCAATACGGCATATTGGGGTGTATCCCTTGGAGTGCGCGCAAAGTTTATAATTAATACAATATACATTCCCAAAATAATAACATTTTCGTATCTCTAAATAGTTATCTTCATGGATACGGCGTATGGTAGAAGGTGAATACGCCGTGGGAATTGTGAATACACGTTTTCTTGTGAAGACTTGTCGCTGATATGTCGTATCTCTTTTCCTGGATATGGCGTATTGGTCAGAAATGAGTAATCTTCAAATGTCTTCATTTTAGCTCCAAAATATGCGCCTTTTAGCATGTCTTCACAAATCACTCCTCAATTACTGCAAATAACACTTTTAAGCATTTAAGTACACATTCTTGCAATAATTATACAAAAGTGGTTAGTTTATTTGGGATAAATGATGGTATAAATGTGACGTTATTTAATGTCTTCAGTTCTGGTAATCTATCCGGTAGCCTCAAGTTACCTTATTTAATTGTATTAATTATGAAGAATTACACGTTTTAATTCCGTTAAATCATTAATAGAAGTTTTATAATTTATAAAATTATACAATATATTTTTCCTCTTTTAGTCGATTTATAATAATATTTCATTATTTCGTCTTTTGTCGGATAAGAAAGTATAGATTTTGTAAAATATTCTAAGTATAATATTTTTTTAAAATTTCGGCATGACCCGTTCGTCTATAAAACGTGTTCTAAGGTTTTAAACCTCATTTTCCAAACACTTTTCCTCAATTAAGTTAATTCCAACAAAATTCTCATAATCTTTATTTCTCGACATTTATCAAGACGCATTTCTTCAAACGACTATCTAATATATGTATAAGTATGTATGACTTTCAAAAGTCCGTTTAAAACATGTAAAACGACTAGTTTTTACTTATTGGGCATTAAGGCTCAATAGTGGTCCAAAACAATATTATTAGGTTTTTAAATCCGATTTTGGCCCAATATCAAGCCCATGAATAATTATAAGTTAGATGAATAAGCCACAACATAAGCCAAGGCTCATGGACCAAGACTAAGCCATGGTTTGGGCTTAGCTTATTGGGTCGTGGCCTCTTAAGCCCAAAATAAGCTATCCGAAGCTTATTTTTAAGCTAATAAGCTACGTAGTACTTTTAGATATCAAAATAAGCTATTAAAATAGGCTATAAAAATATGACAAAAGAGGTAAATAACCAAAAACATATCCTTTTTGTTCCTTGTGTATTTCGAACCTTATAAGCCCAAAAATAAGCTCACCAAAGCTTATAAATAAGACAAATAAGCTACAATGTATAATAAGCAAATAATGTCACTTCACCAACGCAACCACTATATTAAAATGACCAACCCTTGTTTCCCTTTTTCCCCTTGTTCGAACCAAAACGAACCCTATATGGTGTTTCGTATATTTTTTGTGTTTGATTTTTAGAAAACGCACCATACAACTAACATCTATGCATCATTAGGCTATTAAAAGTATAAGTGTTTTTGAATAAATGATAACTTACAAAGAGGATTTTGAAGACGAGTTTGACACGAATCTGGAAACCCAAACGTTGTTTTTTGTATACCCACGCCTATTTGAATCAACCCGTAAACGCTTAAACCTTCATGTTCTTGATCAAAGTTGGATAATTTATGTGTTTTTATGTGTGTGTGTGTTCGGACGTGGGCAAGAAAAGAGAGGAGAAAGAGAAACTATTGTGTGAGTTTGAAATGAAAAATATCTAGATATGCATGAACCTTTTTATAGACAGGGCTCCTAAATCCATGCCTTCTTGTCCCCTAGGAGTTTGAACGCCATAAGGCATCCTAGGGGAATCCTAGGTGCCTTTCGTCGCTTGTCGGGTTAACTAACGCTCCTAGTTCGTGATTTAAAATGTGACCTAAAGTTTTCTAGTATTTTTATTGGATTCAAAAATACATTTACATGAACTTAGAATATTCACAAGATATGTTTTATAGTTAGTTTGGTTTAAATTAAGTATTGAACATTTACGGACGTGCCAAAACGTGTTGTTTGACATTCTAAGCTGTTTGCATGACAAACCTCCCAGAAATTGATTAAATACAGATAAAATCATCTACAATAAGATAATTTAAAGAAATAACTAAACTATTGAATCAACCAGATAATAAGACTGACTACCGTAATACGGTAACTATTTTGACAAAAAACAATAAAAGTCAAAAGTCAAAGGACTTAAATAGAAGATTACAAGACTAAGAATCTACAAGGGTTACATAGTCCAATGCTGAATCTAAGCTGAGATCACCTGTACCTTGGCGGGGAATCTTACAGGGTCTGCAACCATGATTGATTGGTTCTTTTTCCTAATACACGATGGGTATGGGGAGACAAGCACCAAAATTGCAGATGACGATCATGGTAATGATGCCTGTCAGATAGCGGTTTTGTTTTGAGGAAACGATAAGGGTTTTTCATTCTCACGCGCGTTCAAATATAGAAGAAGGAATCTAACTGAATATGAGAGAGAGTGATAAAACCCTTATCACTGGATGAATAGACGGGTTATGTTATTGTTGTTTGGCAACGCGAAGTGTATTTAAACAAATGCAACCACCATTTGCGTTGATGGTGTTGTGAATAAATATGTGTGATGTTAATTGTTAATGGCGATGATGTGTTTAAACAGGTTAGTTTACGGATGTAATCGTCCGTATCTTTGGCGGGGCAACCTGTTTGGTTTGCAGCCATGGTGGATGCAACGAGTTTTCTAATTTACAATTTGTCTGAGCCTCTACCAATTGTATATCGCCCGTACACAACACAGGTTAACCTTTTTTGCCATATACTTTCTTAAGTGTTTTCCTATATTACTTATTTATTACGCTTACCGCTAATTTGCAGAACACGAAAAAATAACTTTATAGGGGTACAGTGTTCGAGTTATTGGTGTCGCAGAGAGACGAAAAGCCAGGTTGCATTAATTTAGTGGACTGACAAGGCATAACAGGTTTATGAACCATCTTTTAGGCCAGCTGGTGTTTCACTCATGTCTATCGTGCACGAGCGCATTGCCCATTGGTGATGTGTCAGATACATGTTTCACATATAATTTTGTCGCTACAATGATTGGTGCCGCAAAAAGAGGGAAAACTAGATTGCTTTAATTTAGTGGACCGACACGGCATAACTGGTTCATGAACCATCTCTTAGGCCAGTTGGTGTGTCACCCATGTCTTTCGTGCATGAGCATGATTCCCATTGGTGATGTGTCAACTGGTCTGATACATGTTTCATATATAATTTTGTTGCTATATTAAGTCTCATTGGATGCTTTTGGTTGTTGTACAATAGAAGTTATCATGCATATACTATTCTTAAATGGCGATGATGAAAAAGAGTATCGTATGACTTGGCTCGACTACCAATTTAGTACGCAGCCATCATATACATCCACACTATGCTCTTGCCTGAGCCAGACTGATGAAGCAATTTTCACCAGATGTCCGAGAGACTGTTGGATATGTGTAGCACTAAATACGTGCTGCTATTGAATGCTGCTGATTAGAATGAGCATTCTATGACTAGGCTTGGCTACATGTTTGGTATGCAGCCACCATAGACATGTCGTTTGCAACGATAGTGTTGTGTATAAATATATACAAGCTCTAATGTTCATCGCTGATTACTTTAGGTAGTTGTTTGAGATTTTTGAAACTGACCAATTTCGTTGTTTTCGTTATTCTCAAACAACTGCCTTGAGTGTTTACCCTTGAACTTAGGCTTTTGTAAAAATTGGTGTTGTGTGCTTACGACGGTTTATATTCGGTCCATTCCTGGAGTGACATGGTAACATTTTTACAACAAAAGGGTCCTTTGTAAGTGTTAATTGCTTTCCAATAATTATAGGGTACCTCATCATGTTGTTGATTATGTGTTTTATGTTGCTTACCCTTAAACATGGCCGGGATACCCACTTGGGCCTCCATTCATCTTAGATACACAGTGACTCCGACCTACCTAACCTTTCGTTCACCTCTCCTCTATAACTCTCAATTGCTTTCCACTAATTATAGAGCACTAAGTGTTGTGTTGATTGCGTGTTAGCTATGTCTTATCCACTTTTGAGTTTTGTTACATGTAGATATTCATATGTATTTTCTGTACCCACCCCCTGGACAGATGGGGGGGGGGTATTTTATTTTGCCGTTATTTCATCATTATTCAAACCGACCTGCGGGTTCTGTTTTGTTTTCACTTAATTGTATGCTTCATGTTATGAATGTAGATATTTTATGATGTTGTTGACTGTTATTGCTGCTAATTACATATTTGTGCATTCTTTTGTTATAAGGTTTTGTACTGAAATAACTTAGTTTTGCAACACGGAAGGTATTTAAATAAATGTAACCGTTGTTTGTAGCGACTGTGTTGTGTATAAATATTGGTTTTATTGCCTATCAACGGCGATGATGAACTTATGTTTTTGATGTATGGATTTGGTTGACATTAGATACAAAGAGAGAAACATACACGTATGGTATCTGTATATCAAAAGGACAGTCAGCGCAGGTCAGTCACTGTAGACTGCTTGAACTTTGTACTTGTACAAAGCACCAGGTAACAAATCTACCTACACAAATATATAAACGATTGTTAAACATGTGTATCAGTAAGTATATGCCATCATTAAATGGCTATGATAACAATGAGCGATCTATCACTTGACATGGCTACCACTTTGGTATGCAATCGTAATAGACATTCAACACACGCTCTTACCTGAGCCAAATGTCCAGCTAACTAGAGGCAAACATACGACTCTATCGAGCATACCTAGCGTCAGTGTTAGAAGCCAACAACACCCGTTTGTTGAGAGAAATTGCATTCATTTCATTATAGGCTTCTTACTCGGCGCTAGGGATGTTCTATAGAGTATGCTATGGGTTTTGTTACTTTCACACGCGCCCAATATGTGGAAAGCAGTCTACATATCGGCGTACGTGACAATCGCAAAATCCTTAGCCTATATTTAAATATGACGTTGTCCTAAACCATTTGTCCATAGTTCTTCCTGATAACTGAAAGTACCTTATCTAATGTTCTATATGTTAATTGTTTCAGTTGGTGCACATCGGCGATTTTCAGGCTGCAATCACTTCAAAAGCTTCCAAACATAAAGATGCTATTTTTATATATACAATATCAAATGTACATGTTTTATCATAATGAATAATGATATATAGATGTATTGATTTATGTACTTTCGGTAATCTTTTATATTCATCAATATACAATATGCCTCGATTGTTAACAAAAACTCCAAAAATCGCCTGCCACTCGGGTAAAGTACGGGTCATGTAATAACCAAAAGGATTAAATGAAAAGTGCCCAAAACAAAGGCTTAAAAAACCAAACCAAAAATCACAACACACAACACATAACATGGCAAAAGTCAAGGTTTTCATCAGCTATGCATGAACAAGATTAACATTATATAAACACAATTCTATATTTATCTTTGTGGCTTGATCCATGGAACAAAGATGCATATCTTTGCCATGGAGCGCAAATAGAAAACAATTACTTTAAAATAAAACAAGCGAATAAACCTAAATTAACAAAATTTAAGCTTTAAACAGGTGTAGTGTTTTGTAAAACCTTTATGTTAATTAAAAAAAGTTGCTTACCTTGGTTAAACATTAAAATTAAAAACCTTAAGATTTTTAATCTAAAAGGATGGAACCAAAAACTCGCAAGCTCAATTAAGCACAATCTTTTAATTTTTCAAAAACACTAAAATAATTATACAATATATAAACACAAGACAGTTAAATAGTAATATATTGATCAAAAAAAGCATTATTAAAAAAGGGCTAATAACTTGAAAATATCCAACTTGTCATTTTTTGTTATTCTGTGTACTTAACTTTTTTTGCTTTTAAATGGAAAACTTTGCAAATTTCGACTTTTCAATGTACTGTGTTACATGCTTGACCTGCTGGTCCTATGTGGAGCAGGTTATTTCCACATCTTACAATAAAACAAAATCGTGTATACCCAAATCTCTTATGGATTATAAGCTTATTAAGTTGAGGTTATGAGCTTATATAAGCAATTAGCTCAAGCTGTTAGGCTCATAAGCCTATAGAAAAAAATAACTTAGCTTATGAGGTTTTCCAACTTCAAATAAGCTCATAAGTACGATGAATAAGCCAATCCAAACACCCTCTAAAGTGACCCATTCACAAGCAAATGGTTAATAAATATATAGTAGTTCAGGTCCAACGCCACGCACAAAAACTTATAACAGTCGATCACAATAATCTATATATATAAACCGAATCGTGTATCAAGTGTGCACTTATATATGAAACTACCTGATATGACCCAAATAATCTTCACAAGAATATTTGCAACGGCAGCCTCTTTGATCTTTCACAGATCATGATGCACGGCAGGATCAATAAAATTCAACATAATGTTCGCAGCAGTAGCAACACAATTAGCGTAAACTGAATCACAAACTTTCACAGATTATATTTGCAGCTAACAAAACATTTTCACAGATTTTGTCTAGCAGACCTCGATCACATATTGGTTATGCAATGTTAGTTTTTCATGTAATCTGTATAACATCAATAACCTTAATCTATGAAAATTCTGAATCAAACATGAGACAAGGTAAATATATAAAGGATACCATTTCATAAGTAATTATGCCTTAACATGTTTGAAAATTAGGCACAATAGTCACACTTACAAGTACAATATCCTTACTTGACATACGCCCATAACAAAGTAGATGCACAACACTTAGATACAAAAGGAGTGCAAAATGGTTTTTTTAATAGTTACATACATAACATAGTATTTATTAGACAATTACTTCTATTAAATGAGCATTGGAACATGATAAACCTATTCCATACACATTCTTGGCCATTTTTCTTTTTTTAATTCTTTCGCTCCTTGGTCTTGGTATGATAAAGTTGAGCCTTGGACTTGGTCTTGGCGCAACTTGTTCTTGCTCTGGAAATCCATGGTCTTTTGTTGTTTAGTTGCTCTGAGTTGTTGGTGCATTCTCCGAAGCTTCGCTTGGATTAGACTCTAATTGACCTTGTCCCAAACCAAACCAGCTACCCAATCTGGAAAACCTAAGACCTGGTGCCAGCCTGCCTCTCTTTCTAAACCCCCCTCTATTAAATTTACTATTAACCTTTTTACTGGCCTTTTGTATGTTACTTCTACCATCACTAAACCCGCCAACTTCAAACGGACTAGAATGTTCATCTATAATTGGTGCATTATGTGGTTCATCTACCACTCATCTATGACTGGTGCATTATGTGGTTCATCTACCACTTGTTCATCTACAACTAGTGCATTATGTGGTTTATCTACCACTTGTTCATCTACAACTGATGCATTCTGTGGTTTATCAAAAAGTGAACTACCCCCCACTTGTTCCTTTCTTGGCCTGCCTTTCTTACATGGTGGTTTGGGTGGTTTTACAACAGTTGGATTTTTACAACCATTTCTTTTGTGACCTTTTTGGAAATAATTTGAGCATTTCATAGTAAGGCCAGTCCTAGATACCCTGGTTGTGTTTTTGTTTTTATGGGCAGCCCTAATTCTTTTCTTTCTAGGCCTACCGGGCATTGTTTTGGGTTTTGGTGGCAATACTCTTGACATAGCACTACAGTCTGGCCAAAAGGTCATCCCACCTACTGGTGTCAAGTACTGATGGTATGAAGCATAAAAACTTTGTCTCCTAAAACATGCTGGAACATACTCCTCTGCCCTCCTATTTAATTTGAAAATAACAGCTATAACATGAGGACATGGCAAACCTGAAAGCTGCCATAATCTACAAGTACATGTTCTGCGTTGCTCATCAACACCAAATGCTTCAGGTCCATTCCTCACTTCAAACAGTTGTTTACCAGTAGGTATAACATGCCAAAACCTAATTTAAATTTTTAAAAAAATGTTAACTTAATAAAATTGTGATCTCATAATTATCCTGATCTTTTGTTAACTAAGCACTGCAAATAAAGTTAAATGGAATTGCGCAATACCTATGCAGATCTTTTGTTAACTTCAACCTCTTTTGTATGTTTGGACATATGTCTTCAGTCCAAGTGTTGTAAAACCTCTTCATTATATTCATTCTTTCCAAAAATATGACCCTGATAGCTTCAAGCATGGTTATTAGTGGCTTGTTCCTCACCCTTAAGATTACAGAGTTAAAACATTCACTAAAACCATTTTCGACCGCTTCATAGTTTGTACTGATTTGGAAATGAGCCGTAGACCAACTCTTAGGATCCTTTTTCACTAGATATTCATAAGCATTTGGGTTGGCTCTCTTGATCTTGTCCATTATTTTGTTGAACAATCCCGGATAGGTAGCCTTAGAAGCTGCCCAAACTAAACTTCTAAACTCAACACCACTATACTGTTTTTGAAAACCTTCATAAATGTGCCTTGCATATTGTCTATGCTTAGCGTGTGGCATGAATTCCTTTACAACTTCAATGAGTCCCTTCAAGAAAATAAATCCTTGTGGTTAATTACATATTACTACATGTCATCTCAAAGTAAGAACATATTACATGTAATAACCCAATTTAATTATGTCTACAATCAAGATACTCACTTTGTGTTGATCTGACATGAGGGTCAGTCCATTCCCAGTGGGCATATCTAAGTTATCTCTAAGTAAATCCAAAAACCAACTCTAATTATCTTTGTTCTCGACATTTACGATAGCCCATGCCACCGGAAAAATGTGGTTATTTGCGTCGCGACCAATAGCAGTTAGAATTTCACCCACATTTGGCTTCTTAAGAAAACAACCATACAAAGCAATAACCTTTCTACAACCCAGTTTCCATCCATCTTTCAAACCTTTAAAACAAACATAGAATCTATCAAAATATGTTTTATCATCTGGATTAACTGTAACACCAACCTTAACAGTTGAATCAGGATTTGATTCTAAAATAGCCTTACCGTAAGACCTAATATACGCGTAATGGTCCTCAATGGTTGTTTCCCCTTCATTCAAAGCCCATCTTTTGGCATTCCGACACTGCGTTGGGCTAACAATGCACCAATACTTTTTCATTACTAAGTCGGCTATTTCATGTAACTTAATTTCTAGATTTAGCCTAATCTTAGTACCAAAATGCTTACCAATCCATTTGTACTTCATTAATGTTCCATACTTAAAATGTCTTACACAACTATGTTCATCATTCATTGATATAACCTGAACAGATTTCTCATTAGTCATCTCCTTACCGTAACACCTCCATGGACAGTTTGAGCCTTCAACTTCACCTGTACTTGTACTTGGGTATCTTTTGCATTTTCTCTCTTTGCCTTTATTTTGTTCCTTAAGCTTTTCAGGTCTTAAACCACATTTAGCAATAAGCTTGGTCTTTGAACTTGTATAAAACCATAGTCAGAACCCATTTGAAAGAGCATAGTAAGTGAGACTGATGACATCAAATATTTGATACTTTTTAGTGTCAATTTTCCACTAAAAATACTTGCAATTGTCGTGTAAATACTTGAATTAGATACTTTTAGTATTATTTCATTATTTTCAGGTAAAAAGTAAGTATATGCAAGAAACACAGGATTTGGACACATAAACGAGCAATAATCAATTTTGCAAGTTTAGATGACATTACGGCGTAACGTCCCGCAGGAGTTACGCCGTAATCAATTATTAATTATGAAGATTTGGTGCTGACGAGGCATTACGGCGTAATGTCCCGCATGAGTTACGCCGTAAAATATTATTATGGAAAATATAATTATGCTGACTAAGGTTTATGGCGTAACATGTAGATTTAATTACGTCGTAACATATTTTTACGCTACAAGATGGAAAGCCACATCAGAAGGTTTACGGCGTAACGTGGTCGATGTCGTTACGCCGTAAAGTATGAGTCATCACAGGGACGTAATATGTGCAAAAAGATTAAATGTTTCACTCTACACCACAAAGTTGAGGGACTAAACTCGTATAACAACCAAAGTTCATATTATACAACATACTAAAAGCCATGACGACGACGTCATATTAGGCGTGGGCTCCCGCTCTTTTTTTGGGCTAAAAAATGGCCCGATTTTTTTTTATAACACTCTTCTTCCTCAAACTTCCAGACAATTCTTGAGCTCTTTCTCTAAAAACACACTCACAACTCATTCATACTCAACGATTTTTGGCAGGAAGCCTTCGATTTGGTCCAACTCTTTTTTCCTTTTATAATTAGTTCATTCCACGACCGATTATCCTAGAGAGAGTGAGATAGATGATAGAGAAAAGAGAGCGGTGATGATATTATCCAAAAGCCTCTCAATGAAGGCTGACGAGAATGAAAAGACAAGTAATCCTAACATGTGTTATGATTATTAAGTTCATTTGAAGAAGGTTAGTATAATTTCCCCCAAATTTATAACTTTAGGTTATGAGTTTCAATTGATTTTATGTGATTGTGATTACTTTGGACATTTTGAGTAATGTTTATGCATTTGGATTTTCACCAAACCTAAACATGAACAAATGGTACTTTTTATTTGTTTAATCTATTTGTGTTAATAGATACATAATTTTATATTAGGTTTATGCTAGAGATGATGAAGGATAACGATGCATTAAGGTTTGTTGTATTATTAAAGTGATGGGTAGATCTAGGGGAAAAGGATATGATTAAAGTGGTATGTAAGTTTTAATCTGTTGTTAAATGAAGGTGATGCGTTTCTGGGCAATGGATTCTTAGATGATATGCTTTTCAATTTAAATGATTAAAGATGTGAATGTTGTTGAAATCAAATAAGTCTTTTAGCGTTTTTGTTTACTTTATTGATTATGAATACTTGACTGTTTCAGAGTCAAGTAATAAGTTAAGTAATAAGTTTTATGTTAGCGTCAACAAGCTCAAAAGCTAACTCTGAGGTATCTTTAGTTTTGGATTTTGATTATGGGTTTCACGCAAATATGTGTTTGTTTATAGACCAAGAAGTATTACAATGGCTAATTTTTTTGGAACTAAGGGTGTGTTTGGTGTTAGCTCAAAATTTAGGGCTTATTAGCTTATTGAAAATATGATATGCCACTATTTGTCTAACCTTATTTGAAGAGGTGACGAGGTTGTTCAAAGATTGATAAGTTAAAATTTCATGGACTCCTGAACTTTATAAGCTCATACGGCCACCAAAAAAGCTTATTAAATTTTCAATAAACACATAAGCCCATTAAACAGGGGTGTTTGTTTCAGCTTACGTTTTTAGCTTACACGGTCTCAACTTACATTTTATAAGCTCATGTTTTACGGTATATAGTTTGTGAGTTGCTAAGTCGTTCAGTTTTTTTTACTGCATTTCTTTTTCAGGAGGCAGTGGAGCAGGATAACTATATTTCTATTTTCTTCATATGACGATGATAACATTTGGAGTGTGTTGTTGACTTGCGGTATTATGAACATGGTTTATTACAAAGGGAGGTTAGTTCGATATGTACCGTGGTGGGATTGGTTTGTTATAGTTGTTTATAATTTTTTTGGGTGCGATTTGTTGTAAGATGCAAGTTACAGTGGTTTACTTTGCTGACCAGAGCAAGTTACATTAAAAGACCTCTTTCAGCTCTCAGAGATCGAAAAATATAAACGTACTTAGCTATCATGAATCTATAGATGTCATTTTTTGAAACGTACGTAGCTACCTGAAATTTACTTATTAACAATACATATTAGGCCACCATTGCAAGTAATTTATTGAAAGGTGGTCAACATTGCAAGCTTAATGCTTAGCCTTTGTTTAAAATGCAGAATTCAAATCTACGAGTGCACATAAAAGTTGCCCATTTTCAAGATAAACCAATTATATGCAGCCTTTATGACCGTGGAATGAGGTTTGCTTATAAGCATGTGACAGATAACCATGACAAAATTGGGCGCCATGTTTACAAAGTGGTACGTTTGCTTGCTGGAATTTAATTTGATATATAATATTGCTCATCTATCTCAATCACCATGTGATGCAAAATTAAAATTTCTGTTTGCATTTCGAGGTTGATTTTGTTGACGCTGATGTTGAATTTCAGTCGAGACCAAGGGGCATTCTAAGTATCAGCCTACTGCAAGTACATGTAAGATAATATCTTTTGTAAGTTATAGAAACTTTAATTTATAAAGAACTAAAATAATGATTTCAGTGAGTTTATGAAAACTAAGACATCTAACTAGCAACAGAAGTGTTTCGGAATACGCGTAGGTGTTGGTCTTTAAATAACATGTGTAGAAAACCAAGTGGCTGATCAAATAGGCTATCCAAACAACCCTTATTAACATGTCAATGCACCTAAAAGGCTGCTGAAATAAGCTATCCAAACTGCCCTTAGTAGCATGCTTAGGATGCCAAATAACTGCCGAAATAGGCTATCCAAACAGCCCTTAATAACTTGTGTTGGGATTAAAATACTTCAAGATGATTCTTAGATTTACTACTGCTCAGGTATATATTAGTGCTGTCAAGCATAACTTAGTGCTGCTGGTAATACTAATGAAAATTATGCTAAGTAGTTAGTACTGGTAGTGTAAAAGTTACTACTGCTAGTTACTACTGTTAGTATATATTAGTACTGTTAGCATAAAGTTACTGCTGCTAATAGAAGTTAAGACTGCTCAGAGATGAAGACTAAAAATATACTAAGTAGTTACTACTGCTAGTACAAAAGTTAATACTGCTAGTGTATGTTAATACTGTTAGAGTAAACTTCTAAGTGGTTAATACTGCTTGTGCTCAGTTACAACTGCTGAGTGATTACTACTGCTGGAAGGATTATGCTGACAGAGATGAGATCAAAGATTGATTGGAGAACAAGAATACTTACGAAGATAAGTATTAGTTATTTGTAAAGAAGATATGTATAACTTATTTGTTTAGGAGATTACGTTTGTTTATAGAAAAGATCATGATAAGTTAGGAAAGTATTGTAAGCCTTGTAGGACTCCTTGGTGTATAAAAGGAGGTCCTAGGGCATAATGTTAGTAGTACATCTTTGATATTCGTAGCTTCAAGGTTATTTTGTAACCTTATCACTATTCAAAGTGACCGTTTCATATTGAGGCTGAAAGTTTAGTAAAAGTTTGCTTACTGTTTTATTGTTCTTCTTAGTATTACAAACTAGTTTCTGCATAGTTTGTGATATTCTCAATCTTAGTTTCTACTATAGTTGTTTTGGATCTATCCAACACAACTAAGCTTTAACAAGCTAAGTAAGATGTTCAAAAGGGATCAACTAGTGGTATCAGAGCTTGTTGAGAAACTTTGAATAAGAAGAACACTACATCTATACAAGATCTCATATTCAAAGAGAAAATGGAGTCACAATCAGAAACTACCCAAACAGTGTCTGCACTAAAACTTCCAGTACTTAAAACTGGAGACTATGATCTCTGGAGGATGAGAATGGAGCAATATCTTACTCACACTGATTATGCTCTTTGGGAGGTATTGTGAATGGTGATGCACCTGCTATTGCATCAGCTAGTGCTGGTACTGAAGGTCCTATTCCTCCTAAAACTGCTAAACAAAAGCTAGCAAGAAAGAATGAATTAAAAGCAAAAAGCACTCTGTTGTTGGCCATTCCTGATGAGCACCTATTGAAGTTTCATGGAATCAAGGATGCAAAGACCTTATGGGAAGCAATCAAGGCCAGGTTTGGAGGCAACAAAGAATCAAAGAAAATGCAGAAAACCATACTGAAGCAGCAATATGAGAATTTTGCTGCATCAAGATCTGAAGGACTGGATAAAACCTATGATAGGTTTCAGAAACTCATCAGCCAATTGGAAATTCATAGTGAAGTTATCTCTTAAGAAGATGCAAATATGAAGTTGCTGAGAAGTCTACCATCAGCTTGGAACAATATTGCTTTAATCATGAGAAAAAAATCTAATCTAGACACATTAAGCATGGATGATTTGTATAATAATCTGAAGGTGTATGAATCTGAGATTAAAGGCCAATCAAGCCAAACTCTCAAAATGTGGCTTTTGTATCTTCAGAAAATACTAGCAGTACTAATGAAGCAGTTAATACTGCTCAAGAAGTTTCTACTGCTAGTTTACAGGGACAAGCTTCTTCCTCAACTTATGCTGATGATGTTATGTTTTCCTTCTTTGCTAATCAATCAAATAGTCCACAATTAGACAATGAAGATCTGGAGCAGATTGATACTGGTGATCTTGAAGAGATGGATCTTAAATGGCAGGTGGTCATGCTTACCATGAGGGTGAAAAGATTCTTAAAGAAGACAGGAAGGAATCTGAATTTCAATGGCAAATAAACTATTGGATTTGATAAGACAAAGGTTGAATGTTACAATTGCCACAAGAGAGGTCACTTTCCTAGAGAATGCAGGGCACCAAGGAATTAGGGGAATATAAATAGAGATGCTCCAAGAAGGGTTGTACCAGTAGAATCTCCTATAAATGCCTTGTTTGTTCAAGCTGGGATAGGTGGTTATGATTGGAGCTTTTAGGCTGAAGAAGGCATCACAAACTTTGCTCTAATGGCCTATACATCCCAAGGCTCATCAAGTTCAGACTCTGAGGTACATACTTGCTCTAAAGATTGCTTAAAATCATATGAAACTCTTCAAAAACAGTATGATCAATAGCGTGAAGCTCTTAATAAATCTAATCTAGAAATTATAGGTTATCAAATGGGATTAGAATCATTAGAAGCTAGGATAGTTGTTCATGAAAAGAATGAAGCTGTTTATGAAGAAGATATTGTATTTTTAAAGTATGATGTCCAAGTGAAAGATATCTCTATCAAAGACCTTAAAAATTAGTTAGAAGAAGCTTTAAAAGAGAAAGATGATTTGAAACTTAAACTAGAAAAATTTGAAGAATCATCAAAGAATCTAACTAAATTGATAAATAGTCAAATAAGTGCTAAAGACAAAGCTGGTCTTGGTTATGATAGTCAAATAAATGAGAATGACGTGGTTCATAGTGTGTTTAACAGTAGAGAAAGTGATGCGGATGATAGTCCAGTAAATGATAGATTCAAAACAGGTGAAGGGTTTCATGTAGTTCCCCCTCCCTACACTAGGAACTACATGCCCTCAAGACCTGAATTATCCTTTGTTGGGTTAGATGATTCTGTCTATAAGCCTAAAGTGAGTGAAACTAAAACTATTATATCTAAGACTAGTAAGGATATTATAGAAAAGCCTAAAACTGTTAGGCCTAGTGCTCCTATCATTGAAGATTGGGACACTAAAAGTAATAATAATAGTGTGTTTAGACCTAAAACTGACCAGACAAAACCAAAGTTTACAAAAATCAATTTTGTCAAATCTGATGAGAATACGAAATCTGTTAATAAGGAAAACACACATAAGCAAGTAGAGTATCCCAGGAAAAGTCAAAGTCCTAGGGGTAATAGAAGAAACTGGAATGGAATGATGACTCAGAAACTATGGAATGGTTTTGAGTTTATAAAGAAAGCTTGTTTTGTATGTGGGAGTTTCAACCATTTAATCAAAGACTGTGATTTTAAAGATAAGAAAATGGTAGAACCACCAAAATAAATTTACTCAGCCACATCCTAAAAGAAATTTTGTTTCAACACCAAAATAAATTTACTCAGCCACATCCTAAAAGAAATTTTGTTTCAACATCAGTTGTAACAAAGTCAGGACAAGTACCCTTTAATAACTGCTAAGGGCAAGTCCCTCCAATACAGCAGGCATCAGATTAGTACACCCCACCCCTACCCCCCCCCCCAGGCCTGTTACTAAGCTGCCCCTAAATTAAAATGAATGATGCATTACCCCAAAGCATATTCTTATTTTAAAGCACATTCACCAGTAAGAAGGGCTTTTAACCAAAAATCAGCAGCTAAAACCAATAATCTTAATGAAAAAGTTAAAACTGCTAGAGTTAACAATATAACTACTGATGGGCCAAAATCAATAGTTAATGCTGTTGTGGAAAATTGGGAAAATGCTGTTAAGTCCTCAGCATGCTAGATTTGGAGACCAACAGGAAATGTTATTGACCATACCTCCAAAGACAGTGGATCATACATGCTTAAAAGATTTGACTATGTTGATCTACAAGGCAGACTCAAGTCAGTAATGGCTTGGGTCCCCAAGAGAAACTAATTCTCTCATTTTGAGTGCAGGGTAATCCACAATATACTTTACAGGATCAAAGAATTTTTGACAGTGGATGCTCTAGGCATATGACTGGAAACAAGTCCTTTCTTACAGATTATCAAGAGGTTGATGGTGGATTTGTTGCATTTGCAGGAAGTCCTAAAGGAGGTAAAATTACTGGAAAAGGTAAAATTAGGACTGGGAAATTAGACTTTGAAGATGTATACTTTGTAAAGGAACTTAAGTTTAACCTTTTCTCTGTCTCACAAATGTGTGACAAGAAAAACAGTGTTCTTTTCACTGAGACTGAATGTCTTGTTCTATCTCCTGACTTTAAGCTACTTGATGAAAGTCAAGTCTTGCTTAAAGTTCCCAGACAGAACAACATGTACAGTTTTGATCTAAAGAATGTTGTTCCTTCAGGAGGTTTGACTTGTTTATTTGCAAAGGCTACAATAGATGAGTCTAATTTATGGCATAGGAGGCTTGGTCATATAAACTTTAAAACTATGAACAAACTTGTGAAGGGAAACCTTGTTAGAGGTTTGCCTTTAAAGCTTTTTGAAAATAACCATACTTGTGTTGCTTGTCAGAAGGGAAAGCAACACAAAGCTTCTTGTAAGACCAAGCTTGTGAGCTCTATCAACCAACCCTTACAAATGTTGCATATGGATTTATTTGGGCCAAAAACTGCAAGGAGTATCAATCACAAGATATATTGCCTTGTTGTCACTGATGACTATAGTAGGTTTAGTTGGGTTTTCTTTTTGGCCACTACGGATGAGACTAGTGGGATCCTTAAAACTTTTATTATTGGCATAGAAAACCAAATAAATCATAAGGTTAAAATCATCAGATGTGACAATGGAACTTAGTTTAAAAATAATGACATGAATCAGTTCTGTGGGATGAAAGGGATTAAGAAGGAGTTTAGTGTTGCTAGAACTTTACAACAAAATAGAGTTGCTGAAAGAAAGAATAGGACACTAATAGAGGCAGCTAGCACTATGCTAACAGATTCATTATTACCTACTACATTTTAGGCTGAAGCAGTTAGTACTGCTTGTTATGTTCAGAATAGGGTTTTAGTTACCAAGCCTTACAACAAGGCACCTTATGAACTATTACATGGTAGACCACCTACTATAAGTTTTATGAGACCTTTTGGATGTCCTGTGACTATTCTTAATACCTTAGATCCCCTAGGCAAATTTGATGGGAAGGCTGATGAGGGGTTCTTTGTTGGATACTCTATAAATAGCAAAGCTTTTAGGGTATTTAACACTAGAACTAGGAAGGTAGAAGAAAACCTGCACATAACCTTTCTTGAAAACAAACCCAATGTTGCAGGGAGTGGACCAGATTGGCTCTTTGATATTGATTTACTAACAAACTCTATGAATTATGAGCCAGTTACTGCAGGGAATCAAACTAATAAGAATGTAGGTATCAAGGATAATGTTGATGCAATACCTACTCAATAATATATTCTGCTACCATTACTTTATGATAGTCCAAAGAGCTCAGAGGATGCAGTTGCTGATGATGCTGGTAAAAAGACTAATGAAAAAACAACAAATAAGGGTGAAAGAAATGGTCAAGAGAAGGAAGAAGGAGCTTCAAATAAAGAAGATGACCAGAATATGCAAGATTTTAGAGCTGAATTGGATAATTTGCTTGTTCAACAGAAGCAAGGTTATGCTAACAGCACTAATAGAGTTTTTACTGTTAGTCCATCTGTTAGTGCTACTGGGGAAAGTTTTACTAATGTTAATGATCTTCCAACTGATCATCTTTTGCCTGATTTGGAGGATACTACTGATCTTCTAAATACTGGTATCTTTAGTGGTGCATATGATGATGAAGATGAGGGTCCAGAGGCTGACCTTAACAACTTAGAAACCACCATGAATGTTAGTCCTATTCCCACAACCAGAATTCACAAGGATCATCCTAAAGATCAGATCATTAGAGACATAAATTCAGCTACTTAAACAAGGAGGATGGCTAAGATTTCTGAAGAACTTGCTATGGTCAATTACATCAAAAAGTAGAGGAGAACAAATCATAAAGATTATCAAAACTGCTTATTTACCTATTTTCTCTCACAAATAGAACCCAAGAAAGTGACACAAGCTTTGACAGATCCAAGCTGGATAGAGGCAATGCAAGATGAGTTGCTACAGTTTAGATTGCAGAAGGTTTAGAGATTGGTTGATTTACCCAAAGACAAGCATGCCATTGGAACAAAATAGGTCTATAGAAATAAGAAAGATAAGAGAGGGATAGTAGTTAGAAACAAGGCATGACTGGTTGCACAAGATTACACCCAAGAAGAAGGCATTGATTATGATGAGGTTTTTGCTCCTGTTGCAAGGATAGAAGCAATCAGGTTATTTTTTGCCTATGCATCATTTATGGGGTTTATTGTGTACCAAATGGATGTAAAGAGTGCCTTTTATATGATACTATTGAAGAGGAGGTGTATGTGTGCCAACCTCCTGGTTTTGAAGATCCACAGTTCCCTGATAAAGTTTATAAGGTAGAAAAAGCTTTATATGGTCTACATCAAGCTCATAGAGCTTGGTATGAGACCTTGTCTACCTACTTATTAGAAAATGGATTTAGAAGAGGGATCATTGATAAGACTTTGTTTATCAAGAAAGATAAAGGTGATATCCAGTTAGTATAGGTGTATGTAGATGACATCATATTTGGGTCTACTAAGAAGTCTTTATGTATAGAGTTTGAAAGTTTGATGCACAAGAAGTTCCAGATGAGTTCTATGGGGGAGCTCACTTTCTTCTTAGGGTTGCAGGTCATGCAGAGAGATGATGGAATCTTCATCGGCCAAGACAAGTATGTGGCTGATATATTGAAGAAGTTTTATTTTGTTATAATGAAGGCAACAAGCACTCTAATTGAGACTAACAAGGCATTGCTCAAGGATGAAGAAGCTAAGGATGTGGATGTTCATTTATACAGATCAATTATTGGATCATTGATGAACTTGACAGCTTTTAGGCCTGACATAATGTTTGCTGTTTGTGCTTGTGCAAGGTTCCAAGTTACTCCTAAAGTCTCACATCTTTATGCTGTGAAAAGGATCTTTAGATACCTTAAAGGTCAACCTAAATTGGGCCTTTGGTATCTTAGGGATTCATCATTTAACTTGGAAGCTTTTTCAGATAGTGATTATGCTGTAGCTAGCCTTGACAGGAAATCCACAACAGGAGGTTGTTAATTTCTTGGCAAAAGGTTGATTTCATGGCAATGTAAAAAGCAAACAGTGGTTGCCAACTCAACAACTGAAGCAGAGTATGTTGATGCTAGCAATTGCCTGTGGACCATGTGTTATGGATCCAAAATTAATGCTGATTATGGGTTCAATCCATTAACACCAAATTTTACATTGAATAATGAAGCACCAATTTGTATATGAAGAATCCAATGTTTCACTCTAAAACCAAGCACTAGAGATTAAGGTCACCATTTCCAGTAGAGAATCATGAGAATGAGTAGATTTAAGTGATTAAGATTCACACAAGACCATAATATTGCAAGATCTTCTCACAAAGGCTCTTTGAAGTTAGCAGGGAGGGTGGGGGGGTTTTAACGTCTTTTGATTGCTAGCATTTATACTTAATCTTTGAAGTAATGTATGAGGGGAGAGTTAATCAAGATGGTGATGGAAAGGAATCTATCATTAAAGCAAAGTGGTGAAGGGTCAGGAAATCCCACTGAACCCCAACACACATCCACAACTATATCACTATCTGATCTTGAACCAATCACTGTTCTATCACAATCTTAACTCAAAAAGACTCAAAAACCTAGGAAAGCCAAAAGGGCTACTGATATATCTCAGTCTAGTAGACCTATTCCCCTTGTAACAGATGAGACTGTCATTAAGGAGTGGGAAGACAGAATGGAAAGGGCTGTCACTACTACTTCTAGCTTAGAAGTAGAGCAGGACAGTGGTAACATAAATAGGACCCAATCTATGGCAACACTTAATGAGTCTTTTCCTCAGGGAACTGATTCAGGTAGTGGTCCCAGGTGCCAATATACCATATTGAGGGGTGTAGAAGCTCAAACTAGGTTTGAGGCTGCATCTAAATAGTCCAATGATCTACCTCTCTCAAGAGTTAACACACTTAGAAGTAGGAAGGATAACATGAAACTAAAGGAATTGATGGAATTATGTACCAAATTGTCTGAAAGGGCTCTTGATTTGTGATATAAAAAACAGATATAGTGAATTGGTAAGAAAAAGAAATGAGAGATATTGAGAAATTAAAAACAGAAAGAGAGCTTGTGAGAATCAAAATTGATGATGGAAATGCTTTTTGGAAAGAAATTGGGGTTAATACTGGTTTCTTAAAGTTAATGCTGCTCAGCTTAAACTTAATGCTGCTAAGCTTAAGTTAATGTTGTTAGGCTTAATTTACTGCTGCCCGTATTAGTTTATGCTGCTAGGCATACACTTACTGCTGTTAGGCATAAGTTAATGCTGCCAACATAACTTGCTACTGCTGGGTTAGTTAATACTGTTAGGCTTAACTTAATGTTGCAAGTTCCAGTTAATGCTGTTGAGGGAGATTTCATAAATACTCCGATTGAGGGTTTCAGTCACTCATTCATTTGATTTTACACTTTGTTATCCTCTCTAATCATAAACCTTAACTCAATTTCATCTTTAATCATCAAAACCCATCACAATGTCGACCCCAAAGTTTGCTGAAACTTACAATTTGGTTGCGTTTTTAGAGAAACCCGAAGAAAGAAATGGGTTTGAGGAAATTATTGATTTTCTGAATACAAGTTTTGTCCAATATGCGTTAACGGTTAATCCCACCATTTATACTACCTGTATTGAACAGTTCTGGACATCTGCTAAGGCTAAGACAGTTAATGGGGAGCGTCAGATACAAGCCCTAGTAGACAAAAAGAAGGTAATCATCACTGAGACGAGTATAAGGAGTGATCTTAAGTTGGATGATGCTGAAGGAACAGATTGTCTACCTACTGCTACCATTTTTGCAGAATTGGAAAGAATGGGGTATGAAAATCTTACTCAAAAGCTTACATTCTATAAAGCTTATTTTTCATCCCAATGGAAATTTCTTATCCATACCATACTGCAATGCCTTAGTGCTAAGACTACATCCTGGAATGAATTTAGTAGCACTATGGCATCTGCTATCATATGTCTTGCCACAAACAAAAATTTCAACTTCTCCAAGTACATTTTTGACAATATGGTGAAGAACTTGGAGGGTGGGGTAAAATTTCTTATGTATCCAAGGTTTGTGCAAGTCTTCCTGGACAAACAAGTTGAGGGAATGTCCAAACATAAAGGAATTTATGTTATACCTTCCCACACCAAGAAGGTGTTTGCTAACATGAAGAGACCAGGAAATGGTTTTTCTGGAAAGGTCACACCTCTATTTGAAACAATGATGGTTCAAGCTACTGAAGACATGGGTGAAGATTCAGCTGCTCCTACTGATTCTCATTCCACACCCATTCATACTCAACCATCTTTATCTAAACCTCAAAAGAAAAAGTCAAGAAGGAAACAGAGGAAGGACAATGGTCCTACAGAGCCTATCCCTGATGAGGCTATCAATGAGGGGCATGTAGCTACTCCTTCCTGTGATCCACCTCAAAGTGGTGAGGATAGAATGCAACTTACTGAATTGATGGATCTTTGTACCTAATTACAATCAAGAGTTCTTGCTCTAGAGACTACAAAATCTAATCAAGCTTTGGAGATTGAGAGCTTGAAAAGAAGAGTAAAGAGTTTGGAAAAGAGAAGGAAGTCAAGAACATCAGGGTTCAAGAGATTAAGGAAGGTTGGTTTAGTTAGCAGGGTAGAATCCTCTAATGATGTTAGTTTGGGTGCTCAGGAGGATGCATCCAAACAGGGGAGGAAAATTGAGGATCTTGATGCTGATGCAGAAGTGACTTTGGTGGATGAAACTCAAGAGATAAATGATGACAACCTGATGTTTGATACAGATGTGTTGGAAGAGTAGGAAAAAGAAGTTGCTAAAAAGGAAGTTAGTGCTGCTGATCAAGTTACTACTGTTGGTGAAGTAGTTACTACTACTAATATTAAAGTTACTACTGCTGTCAATGCTCCAAAAACAACTATTGATGAGTTGACTCTGGCTCAGACTCTTATAGAAATCAAAGCAGCTAAACCTAAAGCTGTTACATCTGCTGCTACAACTACAACTACAAGACCCAAGGCTAGAGGGGTTGTAGTTCAAGAGCTAAGTGAATTCAAAACAACATCATCACCACTTTCACAGGCTAAAGACAAAGGCAAGGCAATAATGGTTGAGCCTGAAAGACCTTTGAAGAAGAAAGATCAAATTGCAATGGATGAAGAAGTTGCTAGAAATCTTAAAGCTCAACTACAAGCTGAATTGGAAGAAGAATAGAGGATTTCAAGACTAAAGGAAGAAAAAACCAACATAACTTTACTTGAATCATAGGATAATAGGATAACACACAAGCTATAATGGATGCTGACTTTTAATTGGCTCAACAAATGTAAACAGAAGAACAAGAACAGTTGAGTATTGAAGAAAAGTCAAAATTGTTTGTAGAACTCTTGGAGAAGAGAAAGAAACACTTTGCAGCATTAAGAGCTCAAGAGAAAAGGAAAGCCACCAACTAAGGCACAAAATAGAAATACAATGTCTACCTATTTGAAGAACATTGCTGGATACAAACACAATCAGTTGAAGAGCAAAAGTTATGATGAGATCCAGGAGACGTTTGATAAAGAGATGAAAAGGGTAAACACTTTTGTAGACATGAATACAGAGTTGGTGAAAAGCAGTGAGACAAGAACAGAAGGATGTTCTAAAAGAGCAGGGGATGAGCTGGAATCTGATAACTCAAAGAAACAGAAGATAGATGAGCATGTAGAAGCTGAAAAAGATGATGATCAAGAGGAGGCAGAGATGAAAAGGCATATTGAGATAGTTAAAGATGATGAGGTAGCAATTGATGTTATACCTCTAGCTACCAAACCTCCAGTGATTGTTAAATACAAGATTGTCAAAGAAGGAAAGTTTGTATACTTTCAATTGATAAGAGTTGATGGAAGTTCAAAAAGATACTTATCAATGATCAAGATGCTCCAGAATATTGATAGAGAAGACTTGGAGACCCTCTGGAAGTTGGTTAAAGCTAAACATGGGAATACAAGGCCAGAGGATGAATATGAAAGAGTGTTATGGGGTGATATGAAGGTAATGTTTGAACCTGACATAAAAAGTGAAGTATGGAGAAATCTACAGGGATACAAAGTGACTATTTGGAAGCTGTTTGATACATGTGGAGTGCACTTTGTAAGGTTTAAAAATCTACATATCTTTATGTTGGTTGAGAAAAGATATCCCCTTACACCAATAACAATCTCAAACATGCTGAACAAAAAGCTTCAAGCTGATCATTGGAATGAGATGTGCTATCAACTACTCAAGCTCATGACAAAGCAGGAAAAGGGTCAATGAAGTGTTTGAATACATCCTCCTGATAGTGATGAAGACTTTTAATGAAGAAACTTGAAGATTCAGAAGATGAACATCAAGTTTAGGGGAGGATTGTTGGGATTAAAAGACTTCAAGATGATTCTTAGAGTTACTACTGCTCAGGTATATATTAGTGCTGTCAAGCATAACTTAGTGCTGCTGGTAATACTAATGAAAATTATGCTAAGTAGTTAGTACTGGTAGTGTAAAAGTTACTACTGCTAGTTACTACTGTTAGTATATATTAGTACTGTTAGCATAAAGTTACTTCTGCTAATAGAAGTTAAGACTGCTCAGAGATGAAGACTGAAAATATACTAAGTAGTTACTACTGCTAGTACTGCTAGTGTATGTTAATACTGTTAGTGTAAACTTTTAAGTGGTTAATACTGCTTGTGCTCAATTACAACTGCTGAGTGATTACTACTGCTGGAAGGATTATGCTTACAGAGATGAGATCAAAGATTAATTGGAGAACAAGAATACTTACGAAGATAAGTATTAGTTATTTGTAAAGAAGATATGTATAACTTATTTGTTTAGGAGATTACGTTTGTTTATAGAAAAGATCATGATAAGTTAGGAAAGTATTGTAAACCTTGTAGGACTCCTTGGTGTATAAAAGGAGGTCCTAGGGCATAATGTTAGTAGTACATCTTTGATATTCGTAGCTTCAAGGTTATTTTGTTACCCTATCACTATTCACAGTGATCGTTTCATATTAAGCCTGAAAGTTTAGTAAAAGTTTATTTACTGTTTTATTGTTCTTCTTAGTATTACAAACTAGTTTTCGCATAGTTTGTGATATTCTCAATCTTAGTTTCTACTATAGTTATTTTGGATCTATCCAACATAACTAAGCTTTAACAAGCTAAGTAAGATCCGTTCAAAAAGGATCAACAACGTGTCAAGACACCAAAAAGGCTGCTAAAAATAAGCTATCCAAAAAGCCATTTTGCATTTAGAGCCAAACAACCCTTATTTTTTGTGTGGAAGCACGTTACTTTTAGAAAAAGGATGGTTGCAAACAAAAACTGTCATGAATATTGTTTTTAGTTTATACATATGTTATCAGTTGATAAATCTTGACTAATATTTTTATTTTTCTTTGATCTAAAATAGAAGATTTATTATGTTTGAATCTCATAATCTAGGATGGTTCACTGCACTTAAAAGGTCTAGGTCACACGGGTCGTTGCACTAAAAAAGCACGGGTCACACGGGTCGCTGCACTCAAAAAGCACGGGTCAAACATATGAAGGTAGTGGAGTTTGCTAACTTTTCTATATGGTAAAATGTGTCAAATAAGAGACGTGTTGTATTGTATCTTACATTAGTCATTTATGTTTTTTAAGTTTCACTATTTTATGGTAGCTTTTTTTGCAAATAGTGTTGGAACAATGTGTAGTTCTGTTTTTCACTACGGTGTATGTCTAGATTTGTGAAAATAATAAATGGTCCATTAATAGTTGTTGGGGTTATTGTTAGTAGAATGTAGTTGTTTTAATTTTTATTTTCATAGATGATTAAAGCGATAACGCCTCGTGAAAAGAGGCCGCTGAAAAAAGTTGCCCCGCCGCAACGCGCGGGTCAATTCCATCTCGTTTATTATAAAAGGAGAATCAATTGTACATTCTAGGATATCAATTCCAATCGGTGGAGTTTTAGCCGTACGATTAGAAAAGAGGAAAAAGGAGTGCGCAACAGCAGTATACGGCAAACCCTTCGGGGTTTGCCATGGCGTTCGACTAGGGGATCAAGAGCATTAATTCAGTAGACAAAAAGTATCGACCAACACTACCTTCAATCTCACCTATTCGTATGTTAACCACATTAATCATTTATTTAATTTGTCTCTATTCTTAGAGATTGCTTATTTTAATCGATCATTGAGGTTTATTGCAATTCAAGATTGATTATTTTAATCGATCATTGGGGGTTTATTGCAATTTAAAATTATTTTAGTGGGTTAGTTACTTTTTGTGGTTCTTGGTTGATTTAATTTGAAAGCTATTTTGTCACTAGGCCTTTGTGTGGTGCTCTATATCTGCTTAGGGTTTCGTTTGGGTGTTTGGTGTGTGCTTGCATTTTGTTCCTTGTTCTTAACTCAAGCCTTAGATTCGTCTAGGGTTTCTAGTTTATTGAAGATTGGCGTTTGTCTTCTGGTCTGCGAATTATTATTGGTCTTCTGGGTTGGACTGTGTGGTGTTGTATGTGTAAGTTATGGAACGTAATTTTCTAAGCCAAAAAGGGAGTAGAGGAGGGAGAGGTGTTAAGGAGAAGGATCTCAATTAGAATAAGAAGAATACCTCTTCAGGTATTGGTGTGTCTATGGATTTAGAGGATACTATGAATGACGATACTCCAATTGGTGTTGCATCTGCCGTTCAGGAGGGTGTAACACCATATGTGGCTGACATGACGGTTGAGATGGAAAAGCAAAACTCTTTGGAAGATACTACTGTTTTGGAATCTTTTCCACCATTATCTACGCCGGTTACTACAGAGGCTGGTAATGCCCCTGGTAAGTCTTCATATGCTAATGTTATTGGTAAACCAGGTGGGAAGAAATTGAATATTCATACTTTGTTTACACCGAGGGGTAATGGGATGGATGTGGTTGTCCTCATTGAGTCTATTCGAGCTACAAGTGATCAATTTGCTAATACAACATATGGTTTTTTCTTGGGGAAGAGGGTGGGATACCCTGTTATTGCTAACTATGTTAGGAACACTTGGGGTAAATATGGGCTTGTTCGTTCTATGTTCAGCTCTTCTACCAGATTATTCTCCTTTTAATTTAGCTCCATGGATGGATTAGATGCTATGCTTGAGAATGGTCTATGGTTTATCCTGAATAACCCGCTTATCATGAAGAAATGGCATCCGGATGAGAACCTATTGAAAGAAGATGTTAATACTATTCCAGTTTGGGTTAAACTCCATGGTGTACCTGTTACGGCCTTCAGCGATGATGGCTTGAGTGCCATTGCTACTAAACTGGGTACTCCTCTTATGCTTGACTCTTATACATCTGATATGTGCATGCAATCGTAGGGTAGGTCAAGCTTTGCAAGAGTTATGATTGAACTTTAAGCTGATGTGTAGTTGAAAGATAATATTATCATGGCTATGCCTAAAATTAAGGGGGAGGGCTACTATACTTGTAATATTCATGTTGAGTATGAGTGGAAACCCCCTAGGTGTGCGTGTTGTAAGGTTTTTGGACATGTCCATGAGGAATGTCCAAAGAATATCGATGCTGGTGCGACAAAGAATTTAAAGAAGACTAGTCAAACTCCTAAAGGAATTCCGGTTGGAAAGAAGATGGGATTTAAACCTAAACAGGTGTTTTAACCTGTTTCTAAAAAGTCTACTGCCAACACCTATGGAAAAGAGATGAATAAATCAGAGTCTACTAAAGAGGTTAGTATGTTAAACCCTTTTGAGGTGCTTACATCGGTTGATAATGATGTTGATTTGGGTACGAATAGAGGGATCTCAAACTCGGCTGATAAGGGAACCAATAATGTTAGTTCTAGTAATACTCCTATTGATGAGAAAACCGATAAAATAGAACAAAACATTTGTGAAGGTAAACTTAGGTTAGTGGATGATGACGGGAACCCGCTTGTTCCTACGAGAATTGTGGAAAGTAATAGTGAAGTGGAAGTGGTTTTTGATGAAACTGCTAACTTAAGGATTTCAACGAGTGGTAAAGATGGAAGTGATAAAGGTTATGGTACTAATAGCTTGTTGGAATAATGGAGGGATTCTTATCCGGATAATGATGATTATGACATGTATGATGATGATATGTACAAGAATTATGATATGTCTGAGCACCTTCAGTCTATTTGTGATGATCTTGATATCACGGTCCGTGGCAGGAAGAAGAAATAGATTTTTTGATGTTTGTTGAGTCAATTGTAATCTAGTCCTAGTAGCATCCTCGTATGGAGTAGTTGTGCTTGTTATGTTCGCCTTTTGCGTATGTAACAGGCTGAGATGTGAGACTCACCCACATCCTTTGTACTGAATCGTTTTTTGGAGTAATACATTTACCGGGGAAACCCTTTACCCAAAAAAAAAGAGCATTAATTCAGCACAGTTTGTAATCATACTTCAATTTATTTTGGTCAAATATAATCACCCATATTATTTTGATTGAGCAAATCATGCGGTTTAATTTATTATTGCTATGTTATTAACTGTACTTTATTATTTGTTCTTGGCATTTAATTATTTAATTATCTTTTGATTTATTAAGTTATGATCTCGTTGTTTTATCACTTTCTTTATTATTTTAGGTAGTACGTTTAAGTGATCCCTGTGCTCTGAACGAGTATTAAGTTGAGGTCTCTCTAATAGAATGACCAATATTCATTGGTGGTCGACCCATGACCCCTTAACATTGATACTCGAATATGAGTGACAAGCTTATATAGAGAGATCACATTATTTAGGATTAGAGTATCTCATAAGTTTAGTGGCTAAAGATCGCGACCAAACATGGCGCACATAGTGTTCGTATGTAAATTATTGCGTCATTCCTCCCTAGTTGTTCCACCACTATAAAAATTCTTTTCGACAAGCAAGGATTACCACCAAAACATCTCCACAATAATCTCAAACAACTCAAACATGTTTTCTTTCCTGCTTTCTTAGGTAGAATAATAAAATCAATTAGACGATTAGAGACACAAACCATTCTTTGGGTTGACACCCGTACTTACCAATCACTACACTATACACGATAGGGTACAATGCTCTTTAGTGCGTAGGAATAGTCGAGGTAGTTAGGGTTTTATAAATGTAAAACCTGACGTAGTTTTTATTTAAAAGAAATTACGCATCAAGTTTTTGGCGTCATTGCTGGGGAACGATTTTTGTTGTTTTTGATTGTTTGATTGATATATGTGTGTTTGTTTGTGCTTGAACCATCTATTCTTCTCCTATTTCTGTGTGCTTGTTTGTTTGTATGAATAAATAAAAATGCGTCTCAGGCCTGGTTATGGTGTGACTTGGTAGTGCTTGTTGCGGCATATTGTGGTAACAAGTTCCGAGACACCAAAAATAGTTTGGGCATTGCTTGAACCTTAAAATTTTATTCCAGAGTCAAGTATTTGCCATTATTTAATGCTCATCTTTTTGCTCAGTTTTATTTTACATTTAATGCACGAGGTTTGTTAGTGTGCCGGATGAGCAATTATGAACAGGTTGAGGAGATGACAAGAAGATTAGACATGTGTGGAGATGTCCAAATAAGCCTGTTGTGGAGGCTTGAGTCTAACTTAAAGACTCGATTCAAAAGAAAAGTGCTACTCGGGAGACAACCCGACCTATCCTTTAGTTTAGCTCATTTCAATTTCCACATTTTAGTTGGTCTGTATGTTTTTCACTTGTTTTTGCAGGTTCAGCAACAAGGAGGGTAAAATCAAGACCGACTCGACCCGTGATTGTATGGTAAATGTAGCTGTTGTAGCAGCAGTTACGGCGTAACACCTAAGGTTACACCGTAACCACATCAATTACGGCGTAAACATTTCATGGTTATGCCTTAAAACAACTAAACTAAAATTTTCAAAATTACCACTTAATTACGGCGTAACCACCGAGGTTACGCCATAACCTCTTTATGAAAATCTAAAAAAATCAAGTTTTTAAACATTTCTAAACTGTGTACAAGTAAATAAACTTTGTGAGTATGTTCTCTGGATAACCTCTCGAGACTTCACTCGTCCACTTGGGCTACCAAGTGTTTAAAAGGAGTGTTGCATACGATAAATGCACGTGTTTCCTACGAAACTGAGTTAGGTTTTGTATAGTTTTGTATATTCTGTGCTATGATGCTTTCTATCTAGGTTTATGCTTTTGGTATTAGTCTTTCCTGCAATTATACAAGTAATGCACAGGATGTGATGCCATGATACTAATCAAGTTGCAAGGAAGCATTTCAAACCGATCTAGTCAGATGCTTTACGGATATTGATGGTGCTTGTAATGGTGGATGTTGCTCGAGGAAGTAGACTTAGAGCATTGCTTAGAGCATGCTGTCTCTTCTAATAACAAGCGATCCATGGGAGTTCTTGTTCTAATTCTACTTTAATTTTCTTTTCAATTAATGTACAATAGCGGGACATTTACAATCAAGTGGGGAGATGGAGTAGAATGATCACTTGACCTATCTTGCTTTGAATTTTCTAGTTTTCTTGAAAATTTATGCCAATTTTAAAAAAATTTTTGACATGTTTTTCTTAATAAACTAGAATTAATCTGTGTGATGCACATTTACCTTTATTACCTTTTGGGAGGGTTTTTAGACTGATGATCCATTTTTACCCATTATAGATTAAATCACCAAAATATTGAGTGTGCCGGTAGTATTGTAGACTTTAGAACTTGGCCTGTACATCTTTTCGAGACCTAATTGATTAGCAGGAATAAATGGTTCGAGAAGGCAACATTTAGGAATTCACCCAAATAGTCTATATGTGTGTTTTCGACTTGTCACACTGACTTGTCGACCTCCCGTGTTAAAACCCTTTGTTTGCACTCATCAATAGTGCAAGATACCCCTAGATCATCCTTGTTTAGCCAATCTATGTTTTCACCCATTGTTATATGTTTCGTTACACCATTTCTTCTTAGCCAACCCTGTAGTCTATATTTACCCTTGTGTTGAAATTTCTAGCTATCTAAGTCTATGGTTCAGGATAATGGTTTGAAGATTGGCACTTTCGTTGATGACATATTATTTTGATCATAGAAGACCCCTCGACATTGACACTTTAGATACTGTTTATCTCAAGCGGGGGGATATGTTATTTATGTCCAAGAGTACTATAAAAATAAAAATAAAATGTGGTGCAACTATAAGCCACCTAATGTGATAACTCCTGAGGTTGGTTACGTGTTATAAAACCAACTAATTATAAAGGTTGTGCAACTATAAGCCACCTAGTGATTTTGAGGATGGTGCAACTATAAACCATCCAATGTTATGAAGAATGGGTTAGCACGCTCCGTAAGATCTCATTATTAGCTAACCTACTATGAAGATATGATTACAAATTTTGCACTTGAAGACTTGGACCAGGATGACTGTAGCCGGTTATGGTTACTTAGATTGTATTTGACTATTTGTTTTATCGTTAACACCAATTAATGTGTTTCCTTTGTCTATCAACCCTTAAATCACCTAATAACCTTGTGTTTTGTCACCATTTGCGTTTAGAATTGTTTAGACCCTAACTCTAATTGGTGCAGATTTGTGTACTCTCTAAGCTTATGATAGAATACATACTATGACTGTGCAGATGAGCGATCACCTCGAAAATAAACACTTAGACTAGTTGAGAGTTGAGTGATTTTTGATCCCCTTTTTGTGAGGTGTTCGGCTTTGATGTTTCTAGCATAAGTCTTTTATAGATTCATTTCTTTGAGTCAAATCAGATAAATTTTTTTATAAACCATTCTAACAGGTCTACTTGAGGGCAAGCAGAAGTCAAGTGGGGGGATATTTGATGACATCAAATATTTGTATTTTAGTGTTAAGTTTCCCCTAAAAACACTTGCAATTGTCTTGTAAATACTTGAATTAGATACTTTTACTGTTATTTCGTTATTTTCAGGTAAAAAGCAAGTGTATGCAAGAAACACGGGATTTGGACACAAAAGCGAGCAATAATCGATTTTGCAAGCTTAGAAGACATTACGGCGTAACGTCCCGCAGGAGTTACGCCATAATCAATTATTAATTATGAAGATTTGGTGCTGACGAGGCATTACGGCGTAACGTCCCGCATGAGTTATGCCGTAAAATATTATTATGGAAAAGATAATTATACTGACTAAGGGTTACAGCGTAACGTGTAGATTTAATTACGCCGTAACAAATTTTACGCTACAAGATGGAAAGCCACGTCAGAAGGTTTACGGCGTAACGTGGTCGATGTTGTTACGCCGTAAAGTATGAGTCATCACAGGGACGTAATATGTGCAAAAAGATTGAATGTTTCACTCTGTCACCACAAATGTTGAGGAGGACTTAACCTGTAAATCGATTCAAGTTCTTATTTATTAGAAAAGGAGAATCAAATTGTACATTTGGATATAAATTCCAATTGGTGGAGTTTTAGCCGCATAATTAGAAAAGAGGAAAAAGGAGTGCGCAGCAGCAGTATATGTATAGGGCAAACCTTTTGGGGTTTCCCATGGCGTTCGACTAGGGGATCGAGAGCATTAATTCAGCACAGTTTGTAATCATACTTCAATTTATTTTGGTCAGATATAATCATCCATATTATTTTGATTGAGCAGATCATGCGGTTTATTTTATTGTTGTTATGTTATTAATTCTGCTTTATTATTTGTTCTTGTCATTTAATTATTTAATTATTTTTTGATTATTAATTTATGATCTCGTTGTTTTATCGCTTTCTTTATTATATTATGTAGTGCGTTTAAGTGATCCTTGTGCTCTGAACGAGTATTAAGTTGAGGTCTCTCTAATAGAATGACCAATATTCATTGGTGGTCGACCCATGACCCCTTAACATTGATACTCGAATAAGGAGTGCAAGCTAATAAGGAGACCACCTATTTAGGATTAAGTGTATCTCATAAGATAAGTGGCTATAAGATCGCGACCAGACATTGCACTAGAGATCATTGTAATTAATTGCGTTCATCCTCCCTAGTTGTTCACCACTATAAAAATTCCCTTTTCGACAAGCCAAGCTTACCACCAAAGCAACTCCACAATAATCTCAAACAACTCAAACATGTTTTCTTTCCTGCTTTCTTAGGTAGAATAATAAAATCAATTAGACGATTAGAGACACAAACCATTCTTTGGGTTGACACCCGTACTTACCAATCACTACACTATACACGATAGGGTACACTGCTCTTTAGTGCGTAGGAATAGTCGAGGTAGTTAGGGTTTTATAAATGTAAAACCTGACGTAGTTTTTATTTAAAAGAAATTACGCATCAAGTTTTTGGCGCCGTTGCCGGGGAACGGTTTTTGTTGTTTTTGATTGTTTGATTGATATATGTGTGTTTGTTTGTGCTTGAACCTTCTATTCTTCTCCTATTTCTGTGTGCTTGTTTGTTTGTATGTATAAATAAAAATGCGTCTCAGGCTTGGTTATGGCGTGACTTGGTAGTGCTTGTTGCGGCATATTGTGGTAACAAGTTCTATGACACCAAAAATAGTTTGGGCATTGCTTGAACCTTAAAATTTTATTCCTGAGTCAAGTATTTGCCATTATTTAATGCTCCTCTTTCTGCTCAGTTTTATTTCACATTTAATGCACGAGGTTTGTTAGTGTGCAGGATGAGCAATTATGAACAGGTTGAGGAGATGACAAGAAGATTGGACATGTGTGGTCCAAATAAGCATGTTGTGGAGGCTTGAGTCTAACTTAAAGACTCGGTTAAAAAAAGTGCTACTCGGGAGACAACCCGACCTATCCTTTAGTTTAGCTCATTTCAATTTCTGCATTTTAGTTGGTTTGTATGTTTTTCACTTGTTTTTGCAGGTTCAGCAACAAGGAGGGTAAAATCGAGACCGGCTCGACCCGTAATTGTGTGGTAAATGTAGCTGTTGTAGCAGCAGTTACGGCGTAACACCTAAGGTTACGCCGTAACCACATCAATTACGGCGTAAACCTTTCCATGGTTACGCCGTAACAACTAAACTAAAATTTTCAAAAAAATACCACTCAATTACGGCGTAACCACCGAGGTTACGCCGTAACCACCGAGGTTACGCCGTAACCTCTTTTTGAAATTCTAAAAAAATCAAGTTTTTAAACATTTCTAAACCGTGTATAAGTAAATGAACTTTGTGGGTATGTTCTCTGAAAACCCTCACGAGACTTCACTCGTCCACTTGGGCCACCAAGTGGTTTAAAAGGATTGTTGCATACGCTAAATGCAACCGTGATTCCTACGAAAGTGAGTTAGGTTTTGTATAGTTTTGTATATTCTGTGCTATGATGCTTTCTATCTAGGTTTATGCTTTTGGTATTAGTCTTTCCTGCAATTATACAAGTAATGCACAGGATGTGATGCCATGATACTAATCAAGTTGCAAGGAAGCATTTCAAACCGATCTAGTCAGATGCTTTACGGATATTGATGGTGCTTGTAATGGTGGATGTTGCTCGAGGAAGCAGACTTAGAGCATTGCTTAGAGCATGTTGTCTCTTCATCATACCAAGCGAATCCATGGGAGTTTCTTGTTCTAATTCTACTTTAATTTTCATTTCCTTAATGTACAATAGGGACATTGTACAAATCAAGTGGGGAGATGGGAGTAGAATTATCACTTGACCTATTCTTGCCTTTGATTTTCTAGTTTTCTTTGAAAAATTATGCCAATTTTAAAATTTTTGACATGTTTTTCTTAACTTAACTCGAATTAATCTTTGCCGAATGCACATTTATCCTATATTCCTATTGGTGAGGTTTAAGCCTGATGATCCATTTTCACCCATTATACAAAAATCCACCAAAATATTGAGTGTGCCGGTAGTATTGTAGACTTTAGAACTTGGCCTGTACATCTTTTCAAGACCTAATTGATTAGCAGGAATAAATAGTTCGAGAAGGCAACATTTAGGAATTCACCCAAATAGTCTATATGTGTGTTTTCGACTTGTCACACTGACTTGTCGACCTCCCGTGTTAAAACCCTTTGTTTGCACTCATCAATAGTGCAAGATACCCCTAGATCACCCTTGTTTAGCCATTCTATGTTTTCACCCATTGTTATATGTTTCGTTACACCATTTCTTCTTAGCCAGCCCTGTAGTCTATATTTACCCTTGTGTTGAAATTTCTAGCTATCTAAGTCTATGGTTCAGGATAATGGTTTGAAGATTGGCACTGTCGTTGATGACATATTATTTTGATCATAGAAGACCCCTCGGCATTGACACTTTTGATACTGTTTATCTCAAGCGGTGGGATATGTTATTTATGTCCAGGAGTACTATAAAAATAAAAAAGAAAAATGTGGTGCAACTATAAGCTACCTAATGTGATAACTCCTGAGGTTGGTTAAGTGTTATAAAATCAACTAATTATAAAGGTGGTGCAACTATAAGCCACCTAGTGATTTTGAGGATGGTGCAACTATAAGCCATCCGATGTTATGAAGAATGTGTTAGCACGCTCCGCAAGATCTCATTATTAGCTAACCTACTATGAAGATATGATCAAATTTTCGCACTTGAAGACTTGGACCATGGATGGACAGTAGCCGGTTATGGATACCTTAGATTGTATATGACTATTTGTTTTATGTTAACACCAATTAAATGTGTATCATATGTATATCCAAACCCTTAAATCGCCCAATAACCATGTGTTATGTCACCCATGTTGCCTTTAAGAATTGTTTAGACCCTAACTCTAATTGGTGCAGATTTGTGTACTCTTTAAGCTTATGATAGAATACATACTATGACTGTGCAGATGAGCGATCACCTCGAAAATAAACACTTAGACTAGTTGAGAGTTGAGTGATTTTTGATTCCCTTTTCGTGAGGTGTTCGGCTTTGATGTTTCTAGCATAAGTCTTTTATAGATTCATTTCTTTGAGTCAAATCAGATAAATTTCTTTATAAACCATTCTAACAGGTCTACTTGAGGGCAAGCAGAAGTCAAGTGGGGGGATATTTGATGACATCAAATATTTGATATTTTTAGTGTTAATTTTCCCCTAAAAATACTTGCAATTGTCTTATAAATACTTGAATTAGATACTTTTACTGTTATTTCGTTATTTTCAGGTAAAAAACAAGTATATGCAAGAAACACGGGATTTGGACACATAAACGAGCAATAATCGATTTTGCAAGTTTAGATGACATTACGGCGTAACGTCACGCAGGAGTTACGTCGTAATCAATTATTAATTATGAAGATTTGGTGCTGACGAGGCTTTACGGCGTAACGTCCCGCATGAGTTATGCCGTAAAATATTATTATGGAAAAGATAATTATACTGACTAAGGGTTACAGCGTAACGTGTAGATTTAATTACGCCGTAACATATTTTTACGCTACAAGACGGAAAGCTACGTCAGAAGGTTTACGGCGTAACATGGTCGATGTTGTTACGCCGTAAAGTATGAGTCATCACAGGGACGTAATATGTGAAAAAAGATTGAATGTTTCACTCTACACCACAAAGTTGAGGGACTAAACTCGTATAACGATCAAAGTTCATATTTATTATAAAAGGAGAATCAATTGTACATTCTGGGATATAAATTCCAATTGGTGGAGTTTTAGCCGCACAATTAGAAAAGAGGAAAAAGGAGTGCGCAACAGCAGTATAGGGCAAACCCTTCGGGGTTTGTCATGACGTTCGACTAGGGGATCGAGAGCATTAATTCAGCACAGTTTGTAATCATACTTTAATTTATTTTGGTCAAATATAATCACCCATATTATTTTGATTGAGCAAATCATGCGGTTTAATTTATTGTTGCTATGTTATTAACTGTGCTATATTATTTGTTCTTGGCATTTAATTATTTAATTATCTTTTGATTTATTAAGTTATGATCTCGTTGTTTTATCACTTTCTTTATTATTTTAGGTAGTGCGTTTAAGTGATCCTTGTGCTTTGAACGAGTATTAAGTTGAGGTCTCTCTAATAGAATGACCAATATTCATTGGTGGTCGACCCATGACCCCTTAACATTGATACTCGAATAAGGAGTGCAAGCTAATAAGGAGACCACTAATTTAGGATTAAGCGTATCTCATAAGATAAGTGGCTATAAGATCGCAACCAGACATTGCACTAGAGATCATTGTAATTAATTGCGTTCATCCTCCCTAGTTGTCCACCACTATACCAATTCCCTTTTCGACAAGCAAGGCTTACCACCAAAACAACTCCATAATAATCTCAAACAACTCAAACATGTTTTCTTTCCCGCTTTCTTATGTAGAATAATAAGATCAATTAGACAATTAGAGATACAAACCGTTCTTTGGGTCGACACCCGTACTTACCAATCACTACACTATACACGATAGGGTACACTGCTCTTTAGTGCGTAGGAATAGTCGAGGTAGTTAGGGTGTTATAAATGTAAAACCTGATGTAATTTTTATTTAAAAGAAATTACACATCAAAGACTCTTTAAGTTGATCTACATTGACACATTTTTCACCAACCTAGAATATAACAGTACATATTAGAAACACCACATATATATTAGAAACAGAAAGATAACACTTAGAACAGTTAATTAACAGTTAACAAAGAAGGTTTATAAACAAGAACATAAAAATAAATTATTACCTGTGCAGTGAGTGTTGACATCATGTATCGGACACTTTTCCACTTTAGACTCAACTATCTTGAATGGGTCAATGATACCATCACCTTCATCTCTAAGCTTTCTGATTAATTCATCCATAAACTCTTCATGCTCAATAATAGTGTCACTGCCACCAACTTCATAGACCATCTTTTGCCTAATACTGCTTGAACTACCAACCTTGTCAGGTAATGTTTGTTTGTTAGATGACTTAAGGGCCTTCTTTGCCTTAGTTTTTCTCTTCCTAAGGTCCATAAGCTCATCTTCACCTTGTGATAGATAGTCAACTGACTTATCTGAGTACTCACTATCACTGTCACTATACAAAGTGAAGTTAATTTCAACGTCTGGATCAACTTCACTATCTGTAACACTATCCATAACAGATGGGTTCACATTTTCTTCAATTACAATTCTCTTATTTCTACGCATATGTTTCTTAACAGGATGGTCGTCTTCAACCATCTTAGTTTTACTCTTATCTACGGCTTTCTTAACTAGAATAACATGATGGTCATCTTCAACCATCTTCGTTTTACCCTTACCCACGACTTTCTTAACTGGAATAACAGGATGGTCATCTTCAACCATCTTAGTTTTACCCTTATCCACAACTTTCTTAACTGGAATGACATCATTATTCAATGTCTTATTACCCTTATCAGCAACTTTCTCAACTTGAATAGGATCATCATTCACCTTACTATTAAACTTATTATCAACAAAGGTAGTTTGCGCTTCTTCTTCAACTCATTCAACAAGCTCTTCATAAGATATGTTAATTGCATCTGAGGACCCAGATGGTGCCATCCTGTAATTTTTTTTTATTAAAAAGTAAATTATTTCATGAAATTCCTAAATTGTATGCATGTATAAACCTTAAATTATTGAAAATAACGAAAGGGGACAAAGAGAATAAAGTATAACGAACCTTTTGCACCAATCAATTTTAATAAAGATGTGAAAACGACAATGAATTTGGCATATTATTAAACTAGGGTTTTGGTCGGGTATGCATTTTAGGTGAAAGTGGTGTAAGAGAGAAGAAAAAGTGTTTAATAATCAAGTAATGCTATTTAGGCCTACAATACATATGCATGAATCACTTGTACAATTTTATTATGTATTCTCTCTCTCCAAATTATCACCAATCACTTTTTTAAATCTACCAATCAAATTATTAGACATACAAGTAGGCCTGTTAATTAGGCATAAAAATCATTTTTCTTAATAATCATGTACTTGGGATTAAATATGAAAAATACTAGTAGTTAATAAGTGATGTGGATATCCTATGTGGAGTGATATATCCAAGTGGCATAAGTTTTTTTTTAAACATGAAATGCAACTGGTTGACTGCCAAGGTGGTAACACAATACATGAAAAAATCGATATTTGAAAGCATTGTCATTTAATAGCAAAAAAAAGATAGATATATGAAACAACAAAAAATGACAAGTTAGATACATTTTCAAGTTATCAGGCCATAAAAAAACATCAACTTTGAATCCTTTTCTGTTGTGTAATATATATGTTAAGATTGAATAATAAACATGTACCTTGTTTATATGAATTGATCAAGAAACTTATATAACCAAAATGCAATTATACTCTTAATAAACATGTACCTTGTTTATATGAATTGATCAAGAAACTTATATAACCAAAATGCAATTATACTCGTAGGTTGATTCACACTATACGTCCTCAACAGACACAGAATGCTAGTCCAACACCTTAATTAGAGCAAAAACAAGAGCTGAAAACCTATTGGGGTTATGGGTTTTAGTCGAGCACACCAAAAGAGAGGGGAAAGAAACGAATTACGGTTCAAGGTTATGAGGTTATGACATTTAAAATTAAATTCCAGCAAATGAAAACATCATTCATGAACTTGTTATTGTCATTTTCAATTTAATTAACTAGTCTAATTTGGATTTAACATCGGGTGTTCATGAACTTAAAATTCGGAGATGGCCTAGAAGAATATAGATTATTATTATATATGTATTTTTATCAAGTCGGTTTACAACAAGGGTGTGCATATATAGTCGATCAGAGTTTATGTTGTCGAATAACTTCTTATAGCTCTTTGTTTACAGTAAATCAACAATATAATCACCCTTTCCATCTACTTCCTCATGATTCGCTGACTCGAATGAGTTATGAGTTAAATAACTCACAAGTTTAGGTTGCAGATCAGGTCAAGTACGAGCCATATGCACGCACTTACTCATCAACACAAATGTGAATCCGCATGCATCATCATGAGTACATATATTGTTTTCTTTAAAAACCTCTTTTAGTTACTGCATGCAAAACAACAAGAAAACAAGGCATTCGATCAGTTCTATCTTAAGTTCAACACCAATCAAATTTGGTCTTTAACTATGGCAAAAACGACAAAACAAACTCATATTCAGGCTGGATATAACAGCCTCCCCTTTAAAGTTATTTATTCCTTCTCGATTCAAAAACAGTTTTGATCATACGAAGAACACGATTCTTTCAGTTTTCGCTTGATCGAGACTCAACTTAATGTGCTGCGTTGAAGTGAATGAGCCACGGGATGATGAAGGCCATAATCATGCAACCTAGTAGGAAGTTCAGAAACCCACGACCATTCACAGCACTTGCAGTCTCAGGCTCAGAAAATATTGCTCCATTTAAGGATGCTTCAATAGCTTCAAGTTCAGCATCTTCGTTTACCGCCTGCAGCCTTTGCTCGAATGCAACAATATGTGCCATTTCACAAACATTTTGCGCTGTGGCACCACAAATTTCGCATGTCCTGGTTGAATCGTCATCAAAGTATAAGTTAATAGCATATATATAAAAATTTAGCATAAGTAAATGATTTTAACATTTGTCACGGTATAAAATATTAATAGTTGCACCCTATCTCAAATACAACAGTACATATATATAAACTAGTTTGTATGCTTTATATCAGCCATTATCTCATGTTTTAGTAACATAATTTACATAGATATAGCTCACAAAAGCAACAAGAAATCATATTTAACGTATATGCTTGTAAATTATAAAAATACATATGGTATCTTTTGAGTTACATAAAAGAAATATCGACTGGAAGATTATAGAACTCAAAATAAATCCAGAATATATATTACACAATGGATTCACAAGTTTATAAGTGGAACCTTAAAGTTTACTCATGCATGTGTTTACCATACAATCATAACGAGGTTTGCAACCCGCGTTTCGTCGCGGAGCGCGAGGGACTAACTTTGAAACGGACCGATAACTTCAAAGACTATTTCCGTAAATTGTTTATAATTTTTTTTTCGAAAATAGTCTATGGGTTATCGTTTCGTTGCAAACCTAGTCATTAAGGACTAACTTCGCAACGGACCGATAACCACAAGAACTATTTCTGTATAGTATGGTTTTATTATTTTATTACCCGATGAATCATATACTTTGGGAAACGTGTTTGGCAAATCCAAAGACCGACTTTTGTTTATATATATTAATTGTAAAAGTACTTTTACCGTACAAGTTTTTAGCTACAAATCATTAACACGTAAAATTTAAAACAAACCCATGCTTGACTCACATGTCCACAGTCAGAAATTCAGAAGGGATTGATTATTGGTATTCTTGTAATCTACAACTACAAGTAATACCCTTTTTAAATTTTCTTAATTTTTTTTTCTTTTAATAATTTTGTTTGTATTATAAAACTATGAAATAAAAAAACATAACTTTAAATATAAACTTTGTTATGTCAAAAGTAGCAAAACATGAAAAATACAGAATCGAAAACTGTCTTGTTCTATTTATAAAGTGGGTAAAACTGCCAAAAAAAATACGAAACAAAAGCTATAAAATTTGACAATGTCAAAAATTGTAAAAGGCAAAAGATACGGAACAATAAAAATATACAAAGTTGTCTTATTCTATTAATAAACCGGACAATAAGTGGTATTAATTGTAAAAAAAGGACAGAGGTTACTAGTAATACCACCCAATTCAAAATCCATCAAACTATTAGGAATCCATGCATGAAACTCTGAAGCTAATTTAAGGTACATCCAGATTTGTCAAAGAGAATAATTAAACCTAATCATAAATATTTTATAGCGAATTTCTTTATTGCTAAATTCTAACATAAAGCAGAAACAACTTAGCAAAACAATTGTCCCATGATACTTGGGCCGGGTCAATACCCGATGTACCCGATCCATAAAGAAAAAATTTTAAAATAAACATTTTTCCTTTTTTTTCTCGAAAATACCCCTTCGCACTGTCGGAGCCATCGGTTTTTTTTTTTTTTCTTTTTTTTTATCAAAAAGATTTTTAAAGTAAACTTTATTTTCTCACAAAATTTTAAAATAAAATTTCCCTTTTTTTTTTTCTCGGAATATACCTCTCGCACTCTTTTTTTCATCGGTTGTTTTATTATGAATATAAAAACTTTAAGCTTCCTCAAACGCTAAAAATTTAAAGTTTCCTCAAACCTCGGCTCCGCTAATCGTACCGAACGGCGGCGGTCGCCAGTTTTTTTTCCTTTTTTTCCCAAAAATTTCTGAAAATAAAATTGTCTTTTTTACCTCGAATACCCTCTAGCCTGCAATTAATGGCCTTTTTGCATTTTAGTGTGCATTAAATGCACGGGTTGACCAGGGTGCATATAATATGCCGGTCAACCCTACCGTCATCGGTTTTTTTTTTTTTTTAGCAAAAAAAAATTTGTTTTCTTTTTTTTAAAATACTTCTCACACTTTTTTGGTCTGATCTGTTTTTTTTATGATATGTCCAGAACCATTTTTAAAATTTTTTTTTTAAAATTGTGTTTTCTTGCTTTTTTTTTCTAAATATTTCACTCACACTTTCTGATTTATAGGTATTGTCGGTCGACCGACCCGTCGCCCACGAACCCGTACTTTTTTTATTTACGAAATAGCATTAATTATTTACGAAATACCCCCTCTCATTCTAATTTTTTTTATAAAATACTCTTTCCCACTAAGCGGTCGACCGTTAGTTTTTTTTTTAGATGCCACCAAACACAGTGCTTTTAAATCGGTCGTTGCATAACGACGTTAATTTTTTTTTTTTTCAAAAAACCCTTCTAACAGTCCAACCTGAAAACCACGGCGTCAAACATCCCGCAGTGAAACGCGGGTGACCTAACTTGTTCTATTAATAAACCGGACAATAAGTGGTATTAATTGTAAAAAAAGGACAGAGGTTACTAGTAATACCACCCAATTCAAAATCCATCAAACTATTAGGAATCCATGCATGAAACTCTGAAGCTAATTTAAGGTACATCCAGATTTGTCAAAGAGAATAATTAAACTATATAGAAATATTTCATATTGCGAAATTTTTATTGTAAAATTCTAAATTAAACCAGAGAAACAATTAGCACAAAACAATTGATACATGATATGTGGGCGGAGTCAATACCCCGATTGTACCCGATCCATAAAGCTAATACATAATCTTTCTTCTCTCACACCCCTTCCCTACCCATTGCCAATCCGATCCGTAAATCACCTGCCGATTCGTTCCTAACCCGGTCTGGTGATCACAATTAAGCAATATTATATCACTGCTACAGTGATTTGTGAGTGTGTGAACGGTAGATGCTACGATAATTCGTTTATTATATTTGCTAAGTGACACCTAATCTTTTCACTTTACTTTTACTCTTCTTGCATGACGCCCATGTGTGTTACGCTCTCTCTTTAAGTGTCGGTTATTGTCATATGGCTCAGTCATTAAAGAAGAGGGGGTGGATTAAAGGTTTGACATTCTTTTGCTTCTTTCGTTGTTGTTGTGCATTATGGTGTATTTAACGTTTTTTTTTGAACTGGGTTTAGGTGTTTTTGGGTTCAGTTGTTCATACTGTTAGGGTAAATCTTTGCTGAATGCATTGTTAGAATAATGAATAATTAGGGTTTTTGATTAATGTGTTGCCATAGCGTGTTTGTGTATGTGATTTCTAAGTTGTATTTGATTTTAGCTCATTCATTTGTTGTGAAATACTTCATATGAATTATGGTTTCATTTTAATTTAGAGTTTTTTTTTGTAAGATTAGGGGTTGTTTGATTATTGGGTTGTGTATGTGATTGTTTGATTATTGGGGTTGTTTGCCTTGGCTTATTTGTCAGGCTTATTTGGTGTAGGCATCAAGTATAATAAGAGGGCAACACATCATGAATTTTGTTGATAGAAATAATGTCTAAAAACGTTATTAATATTTTTCGACCTCTTTATGTTTTGATAATCACAAAATGTAAAAACGTTCAATGTAAAATTAAATGTAAACAAGTAATTAGTCGTAAATTTCCATTTCGAATATTTAATCACTTAAAGATATGAATAAATAAATGCTTAATGCATTTTATGATCAAAGGAATTTTATTCAATCTCACATTGTTTTATAAAATGTTACAAACATTTTTATAACTTTTTTTACAAAACATTCTTTACATTTAAAAGAAATGTTTTATTCAAAATAAATATTTTGAATTCAAATTTTCTAGCTAAAAAGGCTAGAAATGTTCCAAAAAAACACTTCTCCTGGAAAAGACAAAAAAGAGAGCGTTTGGCCTAGGGCGGCCCCCTTAGTGATAAGGGGGCGGCACATGAGCTAAGGGGGTTGGCCAGACAAAAAGGCTCCCAGCTTTGTCTATAAATACTGGACTGTTCCCCGCTGATTTTCTCACCTTTTGCACTCATTCTCTTCTGTCTAAAATCAGTTTATACATCACCTACAATCCTTTGATCATTTAATCTTAAGCATTTATTTCCAAGTGATTTAAGCTTAGATCCTCGAGTGCAAGAGAAGAATACTTCCTACCATCAAGTTACGAAGTATTATAGTTTAGTTTGTGTTATCGTAACATAGTTACGATTGTATCATATTTTGTATATCATTTGTGTATATTGTGTAGTTGTGTGTAATTGTTAGATCGTGGTGATCATAGAAAGTATAGTTAGATCGGGGTGATCGTGTTAGAGTTTAGGTGAAGTGAAGAGTTAATAGTGCGGTTAGTATTTTAGTCCTTAAAATACAAGGTGTGTGATAGATTTGTTCTAGCTAAGATTAGAACTCGACATTTGGCTTTGTGTCGGAAATTGGTGTAAGCTACTTGTGTATGGTTTTCTCCGCCTAAAGGGAGTTTGTTGACATAGTGAAGAAAACTCTCAAGTTTGGTGCTCGGGGAGTGGAGTAGGGCGACGAGGTGCTTCGTTACCGAACCACTATAAGTCCTTGTGTTGTGGTTTGATCTTTCTAACTCTTATCTCTTGTCTTACACATTTATTTTATATCTTGTTATCATTTATTTGCTTAGTTGTATTGTTCATATTGTGCACATATTGAGATCACATAAAGTCGAATCTAAGTTTTTATAAATAAATGATACATTAAATTAAAAAGCGGTAAACTATTCAACCCCCTTCTAGTTTTCCACAATTGGTATCAGAAGCCACGTCAAACAAGATTTTTAAAATAAATTGTATTTTAAAACTTGAATCGATCTATGGAATCTGAAAAATATTTAGAAGGGCAATCTATGCAAAGACCACCACTATTTGAACGTGATGGATTTATTTATTGGAAAAATAGATTCGAAACTTATGTGAAATCAAAAGATCTAGATCTTTGGCATGCTATTACCTATGGTGATTTTCTCCCTGTTCAAAATAATTCCGAAACTAAAAAGGATGAAATTGTACCATTTGATAAACAAAGTGATGATCTTAAAAAGAAACTCGCCAAAAATAATGAAGCTAAAATGGTAATTTATAATGCTTTGCCACGTAAAGAATACGAAAGAATTTTTATGTGTAAAACCGCAAATGAAATTTGGGATACTTTATTAATCACTCACCAAGGTAATAGTCAAGTCAAAGATAATAAAATAGATCTTCTTGTTCAACAATATGAACAATTTACGATTTCGAAAGAGGAATCGATAGATAATGGATTTGCTAGATTTAACACTATTATTACTAGTCTAAAAGCACTTGATGAAGGTTTTTCTGGCAAGAATTATGTTAGGAAATTTCTTAGGGCACTTCATCCTAAATGGCGCGCAAAGGTTACGGCTATTGAAGAGTCGAAGGACTTGACATCACTATCTCTTGGCGAACTTATTGGAAACTTAAAAGTTTATGAAGTGATAAATAGGAAAGATTCCGAAATGGTCAAGGCAAAAGAGAACAAAGTAGGTCTCTTGCCTTGAAGGCTAAAAAGGAATCTAGTGATGAAGATAGTTTGACCTCCGATAGTGAAGACGAAGAATACGACATGGCCATGAGAGACTTCAAGAAATTTTTCAAAAGACGAGGAAGATTTGTAAGACAACCACACGATGAAAGAAAGTCATCCCAAAGAAATAAAGATGACAAGAATGGCAAAAGCGAAAGAAATGCTTTAAATGTGGAGATCCAAATCATCTCATCGGAGAATTCCCAAAACTGTCAAGAAACTATAATCAAAGAGCCTTCGTTGGAGGAACATGGAGTGATAGCGATGAAGATAAAGAAGAAAGGACTAAAGACGAAAATTGTCTTATGGCTAAAGCATCCAATGAGGTACTATCCGAAACTGAATTTTTTAGTGATGACTTATCATCGTTAGATGAAAAAGATTTAGATAGTGAGTATAGTCGATTATGCAAAGTAGGTCTAAAAGTCATGGCTAAAAATAAATCACTAAAACTAATTAAAAATCGGCTAGAAAATGAAGTACTCGAACTAAAAAATAAACTATATAAATTAGAAAAAGGTAAAGAAGCTAATGAAGAATGTAAAATATGTCAAGACCTTAAATTTGAAATGAAAAGCTTAAGGATGAAATCTCTAAGCTCAATCAATTCAATAATAGTAGTCACTCACTTAAGAAAATATTAAGTCTTCAAAAACCATCCAAAGATAAATCTGGTCTAGGATTTAATTTTACCGAAGGATCAACAAGTGAGACTAAACAAGTAAATTTTGTAAAGTCACAAGAGCTTGAACCTAAAAAAATTAGTAAAATCAAATTCAAGCCCAAGACCTAAATTCATACTTATAAACAATACTAAAATTCCCATTTCAAGCGACGATGAAGTAAAATGTTTTTATAAACCTTCCTTAAAACCCAGAGTCAGATTTACTAAACCCGAAATGAGATAAAAAAACTCCTCTTCCAAAAAGAACTAATAATTCTCACCCTCGGTCTAAAACACCATAACCGAGGAGAGATCAAGGTAGAGAAAATTACCCTAACAACAATCATTCAATGTGGAATTTTTCACAACAACCAAGCTTCACTCCATGGGGAATGTGTCCACCCTATATGTATCCGAATCAAATGCAACCTATGAAAAATATGTTCGACACTAACTATTTTAGACCCATGAGACATTGGGGACCAAATGGTTGAATTGCCACATCATGTAGGTGGATATGTTTGTGAATCTATTTTGAAACCCGACGAGTAGATTGAAGATCATTCATTCTCAACTTCATAACAAAGTAACCAAATGGAATTGCCATCAATCAAAGCATTTTCAATAGAAGACATTAAAGAAAATATATTGTAGGCAAAGGTATGTCTTCTTTCCCAATTACTTAGAATATAGATTATGTGCAAAGTGTTAAATGATTATGTGTTATCATGCTACAAGTAAAATTTGCTAAACAAAAGGGTTATAGTTAATAGAATATAAATTAAGCTTGAGAAAATAGTGTAGTCACTAGAAATGCCATTCGATTGGTTATCTAGAATTAAGTAAAAAAAAGAAGTTGTTCATAATGAACTTTTCCCTCACGTAGTTGATTTAGAATTCTCTACGTACCTCTATAATATGGAAATCTTCTATGTCCACAAGTAGTGAACTCACGTAGAAGAAGGAAAATGAGTTGGTGGATAATTATTAACATAGAAGTAGGATTAGCTTTTGACTATATATAAACGACAGAAAGGCGTGATAACAAAACACTATGGATGAAACAAACTCCCATCGACTACTTCATCCTCTTCGATCACATGTCTACAAAGAACAACGTCTATAGGAACCGGCTTATCGAGCTTTAACTCCATTTTACTCTTTTATTATCGTCACGTACTCATCATCTCACTCGTCACGCAAATACTCTAAATCGTTGACAATTAATTATTTCATCCGAAGTAATTAATGTATTCAATTAATGAGAGGTTAATTGAAAACGTCACTTAATCTTCGCTAAATCTTCTCTCGGCTTGACAACTTGGTTATCTCATCCGGAATAATCAAAGTATTTTTAATTAGCGAAAGGTTAATTAAAATGTCAACCAAATTTCGTCAATCATCTTTAAACCTTTTCTCGGTCTAAAATTCTTGACAACTTAAATATTTCATCCGAAATTATCTACGTCCATTTAATCAAATGAGAAGTAAATTAAATGTGTCAAGTAAATTTTTCTATAAACCTTCGACGCTATTTTTCGAGAACTAGATTATCTCAAATAATATTACTAGTAGCTTTCCTCGTATTTTAATAATTGTATATTGATAAAAACTAGTTAAAATCGAAAAACCAAGAAAATATTGGTCATCAGATAGGCGGCCCCCTTAGAGCTAAGGGGACCGGCCATGTAATGGAGGGCGGCCCCTTATCACTAAGGGGGCCGGCCACTTAAAATCGCCAAACAGTCCATTCTGCAGCAAAACTCATTGCCAAACATCCCATTTTCGTTCTTCCCCCTCCTTATTGCTGCTGTGACGAAAACCCACACATAAAATCTCAAAACTTAACCTCCAAACCTAAAATCAATCCAATTTCGCAAGGGGCAAACACCAACATCTTGATTAACAACATCTATTGTATGATTTTTCATGCTTTTCTTCTTTGATTTCATTTAATTTTGTTCTTAATCATAATTGGTATTTTTTTTCAATTGATTTTGTGTCTTTTTAATTTCTTATGTTTAGATTAGGCAATTCATAACTATTATGATTCTCGTAGTAATAGGAATTCAAAATTTTCAATAGGATTGAATCGCTAAAATTTCTTTTGGGTCAAAAATTTTAAAAATATATATACATTTTCAATTTTTTTTAAAAACTAGAAAATTTCGAAACAAAAAAATATACATTGTTGATTCATGCAAAAAAAACAAGTTAAAATGACCATGTATTGATTATCAAAACATACATGACTCAATATATACTTTTCGACATCATTAGTCAAGTTTTACAAAAATAAAGGGGTGTTTGGATCATTTCCTAGGATCATGGTCTAGAGTCAAAATGACCATCATTCTATTTTGTCACGTGTATAAACACATAATAAACGTGTATTAGTCATCAAGATATATAATTCATATATATTGATTCCTTTAATAAAATTTCTAAAATAAAGGGGCGTTTGGTTTATTGTTTTAAATTGTATAGTCTTGAGTCAAAATAAACATTATTTCATTTTTGTCGAGTCACATGTAATGAACTCATATTAGTCGTCGAAATATACTACTTGATGTATATCTTTCGACGCTCTTGATCAAGTCTTTCGTTAATGAAGGAGCGTTTGGATTATTTCCTAGAATTTTAGTCTAAGATCGAAATAATCCCTACTCTACTTATTAAGCATCGAAACACTTGACGAACTTACACTAGGTGTCGAAATATATAATTCAATATATATTTTTTGACACTCTAGGTTGAGTCAAATTAAATTAGGGAACGTTTGGATTACTTCTTAGGTTTTTATTTTTAGAGTCGAAGTAATCTTTGTTCCACATATGTTATTTTTAAAACTTCATTTTCTGTTATTGTATATTTTTTTGTAGTAATTTTCCTTTTGTTGTTGTCTTGTTTAAGTGATAAACATACCTCGAGCAATTATTGGTGATACCTCCCTTACTAAATCAGATAACCCTAAAGTATCAAAAATACCTGGTTTCTCTCCCATCCTTGCTCAATTCTATAAACCCATCAAAAACCGTTGTATTCACGAGGGCCGAGTCATGGATCAACTCTATTACCAATCCAACGGCATTGAGCAATTGTTCACCAAAATTCGCTTCAATTGTCTTTTCGAAATCAATGAGCCAATCGTTCTTCGATTCATTCTAGACTTTTATAGACAAGTCAAAATCCAAACCGATGAGTACGGTTATCTTCTAATCTCATTCATGATTCAACATGAATTTATCACTCTCTCACTTGCACAATTCGGTCAAATTCTCAAAATTCCATACAATGGTCAAGCCGTCTTCACAAGTGGATGAGATCTTGCATCTCTTACATTCTTCCAAGAGACCGAAGGGCCGTATCATACCGATCTTCCTACTCCCAATGAAATTCGTCGATTTCTTCAATTATAACGTGTCGAATCTAATCGTACCATCAAAAGCAAGAATGTCATTCTCACACCAAATCAAATTCTTACCAAAGAATTAAGACAAGACATGAAGCGTTGGGAAGAACTCATTCGTGAGAATGTGTTCGGACTAGGAGGCCACCGAGACCATCTTCCGGTTAGTCTCGCTCACATGTTGTATTGTATTGTTGCCGAAGAACAATACAATCTTGCTTATTTCTTTGTCAAACGAATTGAATGTGCTAGAGCTACTCCAACTGCCAATCTTCCTTATGGCATGTTTTTTACTCGTCTCTTTCGATAAGTCATGGAACAATATCCTCATCTTGACAATGGCATTTACAATGTCGTTGATTGAGTCATGCGTCCACTCGCTCTAAAACAAACCCGAAAACCTCAAAGTGATCGTAGAATGCCAAATGCCCGTCACTTCGTCTCATCATCATTCAGTCATCATCTTGGATCCTCTTCTCATCCTGATGAAGATGATGAAGATGAAGGTACTTCTCATGCTAGTACTCCATCCCCCTCTACCTACCTCAACTCTCTTTAACCACTTAATTACCAAATATACGACATTCCTACTTCTTCTCAACAAGATGATGATCTTCTCTTCGAGCGACAAACTACCTTGCTTAATCAAACGTAACTAATCCATGAGGAATTTAGAGGTGGATTCAAATCATTCGGCAAGGCATTGCGAGGAGTCTTTAGAAATAAAAAGAAATTAAGATGTTGAACAATGTTTATCTCGGTAGAATAATTTGTTTAGGACTTTGTATGAACTTATGTTTATGTTTAATTATTTGTGTGATGATAGCCCGACTTAGTCGGAAGAATTTGAACTTGTTTAACTTGTTTAGGACCTCTAATCATTATGTATTATTAGTATGCTCTTTATATTTATGCATCCTTGTCTCATACATTTCTACTAGTTGCATGCATATATGATATATTTGTTTCATGCACATATATGTTCTCATAGGACTTGCTGTTATTTAAGACTCTATTATGTGAACTAGACATTTATTATTAGTTTGTGCGTTGTTAACCCGATTTCATCAAAAGAACTTGAACTTGTTTAAGTTAATTTAGGACCTCTAATCATTATGCCTTAATATTATGCTTATTATGACATAATTATGCATCTTTGTTTTATGTATTTTTAATTGTTTCATGCATATATATATATATATATATATATATATATATATATATATATATATATATATATATATCTATATATATATATTGGTTTCATGCACATTATATAATCAAATGGGGGGGCCTTACATACATAGGACTTGCTGCAAATTGTTTACCAAACACAACCTTACATTTTTTTGCTAAAAATCTAATTTGGGATCATAAAAAGTATCAGATGGTCGGGCCCCTTAGTCATAGGGGCGGTCCCCATTATCAATAAGGACTACACCATAGATAATGGGACTGGCTACCTGCTCACGGAGTTTTACTGTTTTCTCTGTTTTAGACTCTCTTTACTAGGCCTCAGCTATCCTTACTCAAAAAACACAAACATTATTTAGAAATGCTTAAACTAACTCAAATTCATACCACTTCTAAACCATTCTCTTTCAATAAATTTCCTATCATTTTTCACTACCAATTCATCATCTTCTTCATTCATCATCAACCACCTTTACCCTCCATGGCATACACTTGTGCTGTCCACTTCCAAACCTGTGATCAAAAGAGACAAATCTTCGCTAAACAAAATCCCGCCCAAAATAATTATTCATTGACCTCACTCATGATGACACCAAAACTCTTTCCCTAAATTACTAAGTCTTATCACTAAGTGCCCCAAATGCACCCTCAAAAACTCCATCCATCATGGCTACTTCTTCATCCTTCATTGCTTCCAAACTCAAATCACCAAATTCTTCCACATCACCATCAACCAATGGCTATTTAAACTCACCATTTTTCCTCCCTCCAACGTGCTAAATCACCTCACCCCCAACTCAACTCAAGAGTGAACCCAGAGAGAGATTCATTCCCACTCCTTCATAATCACCTCCGCTTAAAAATTTAATTCATTACTCCATCACCTCCACCACCTATTCTTTGTATCCCATTCCTTGGAACCTTTTTGAAGCACCTTGGAGATTCTTTGCTTATGTTGCATTCACAATTTGCACACTCATCTTTGCTTAAGGGATGAACTTCAATACATGTTTTCTTACATTGAACACACGCTCTCATAACCACCACACTAATTTCGCCACCACCTCCATCAATTTCCCCAAACTAAACACACTCTATGTTTAGTCACTCAAGTTTTAAATAATTTTTAACCCAACCTTTTGCAAGCAAGTGGTATGTGTGTAATTACACATACCTTTTACCTAATAAAACGACCCTAAACGACCAAAAACACACATAAAATTCCATAAATAGGCTTGTTCTTGTGTTTGTGCTATGCAGGTACCGGAAATTCACTAAAGGATAAAAACGAAGCCAAACCGAACAAAACCGAGCACGAGATTGGAAAGAGCACAAAAAACCGAGGCCAAAGGTACAAAAGGATTGAAAACAGAGCTAAAACGGATATTTCTGGATCGAATCGACAACGTTTGTGCATTTAATAAATTCAAGACGAAGTCAAAGTCAACACCGGGATACGGCTTTGGAAAGGGCATCGAAAACCGAACCCGAAAACCTAAATTGCTAAAAGTGGGCCCACCTGTACCCACCTAGTGGTCCGTGTCAGCCCACTATATTTAAATTAAACCCATAAGCCCAAAATTCCTAAAAGCCCATTACCTTTTTTTTATAAACCCGCTGGCCTAAAATTTCAAACCTGGCCCAACACAATACAACCCAAATTCCTTTTAACAGCTGTTAGCCTTTAACCTCCTCTCCCTTACACCGTTAGTCCTTCAAGGACTAACGGTGCAATACCAACTTAACCACAAGGATGATGGCTGCAAACCCAACACACACCTTGAGGGACCAATTGTGACAATTTTCTCAAATTTTACCCTGCTCACCCCTAACCCTTTTATACCTCTTGTTCCCGCCAAAACACAAACCCAATCCCTGTACATCTCTTTCCCCCCTCACGTGCACTGTTTTACCCTGCAACTAACTTCCAAAATCCTTCACCCCAGTCCAAAAACAGATAACTCTTCACCACTAAACAACAAATTTATACGCTGGCAATCTTAAGCTTTTCTATTGGACACAAAATCAAGGGTTGGATTGAATTGGTTGGGCATCACCCAAAATTAAGGGTCAAGATTGGTGCTTGGTTTTCACTCTCACAACAAGCACAAAGTTGAGGACCAACTGCCTATATAAAGAGAAGAAGACAGAAGATGAAAAGGATGTAGGATCTAGGAGTAGTTTTAGTTGTAGCTTTAATTTTTACTTTTATGTCTTAATTTATGCTTTCTTGTATGAAAATTTCTGTCTTTAAGCTTTTGTAATCATGTATGTTTTAATGAAAATTTAAGTTATCTGCAAAAATTGTCTTTTACATTTTCTTGAATTGTTCCTGTGTTCAAGCTTTATTTGGTCTCTCAAATCTTGATGAATATTGTTTGTTTATGTTCATATGACTTAGTGTTAACATGGTTATACACAGTTCAAGCTTAAAATTCCTTTTTACAGTTTAAAAATGTGCAAAACCATGTTTTCCAAAATTTAAGGGGGTGTTTGGTTTAAGACCCAAAACGGGTCAAAACTAGTATAAAATTTTCGTGGGTCACTAAGTCACTTGTGATAAGCCTCCTTTAGTTGTGTTAACCTGTTTTTCAAGTCTTTTAAGTCCTTAAGGTTGCTCTTGGTTTTTGTCTATTGAATGTGTAAAACTGTTAAGTCACAACAGATTTACAAAGCTTATTTGATTGAATTTGTGAAAAACCCTTTTAAGTATTGTCTGAGTGTTGTATTTAAGGTTAGAATGCAGTAGTAAATAAGATAGTTTGAGTATGCATTGCCATTTGAGTTTTTGGTCAAAGCTGTCCAAGTGTTGTCTTCCAAGCTCAAAAGCCACCTTTTGATCTCAAATTTAAACCAGTTAATGTGTGTTTGAAAGTCTTAAATTTTTAGCATAGGTAGTTTTTATTATGATGTTTATCTGTTTAAGCTTAATTTACCTGTTAGTCATTTTTTTACAACTTATTTTTAAGGTTGAATAAGCCCCTTTTGTCTTTTCAAAAAGTTCAAAAACTCAGTATGCACTGAGTATAAGCAGCCTTTTTCCCTTGCCTTTTTCATGGTCTAGCTTTATTTCAAGCCCCTTTTTCTTTATATATTTTTGTAGCTTATTGTTCAGGCTTTAAGCTAGTACAAGTCTTTTTCTCAAAAGGATCCTTTATGTTGCTTATAATTAAGCCCAAAAGTGCCATTTGCTGTCTTGTCTGCCTAATTTAGCCTCTTAGATTATTAGCCTTTTCATCCCTTTGCTACTTAGTTTACCTGCTTATTTTTGTTTTTAGATGCTTAATAGGTATTATTCTTCATCTGTCTATGCTTATTTCCCTTTTTCTTTTGCTTATTTTCACTAGAAAAGCCCAACAGTTAAGCCCTTAGCTGCTTAGTGTTTTTTTAGCCATTTCTGCTGTTATTGTTGCCTTTCCTAGCTTAATTTGTGAGCCTGACGATTTATTTTTGATCTTCTATGTGCTTATTAGGTCTGATATCTGTTAGTGTAAGACGGCCTTAGCTTATTTGCCTTTCCTTTATGCTTAATAGTTCTAAATTAGAAAATTTTCTTAGCTTTTGTTACTTAGTGTAAAACAAGTGAACTGTCAGCTTAATTGTGCTTTTCACCAGCTTATTTGCAACTTGTACAAAAAGTGTTTTTATTAAACTTTGTTATGTTTGTCAGTTTTATAAATTTGTAAAAATAAGAAATGAAAAAAATTATTTTCAAAAAAGGGTAGGCCATGGGGGTCGAACCCATGACCTCCCCTTTCACAACAAATGTCCCACACAACACACTCGTTAACCAGTAGCGCCAGTAGGGCCATCTGGTTTAATGTTGCACAATTAAATTCTTATAGGCGTTTTGGCCTAATAAGCTTGTTCGAGCTTTTTAGCTTATTTCTCAGCTTTTTCGTTAAGCTCCTTTTCCAAGTTTTTATTTTTCTTGTATTCCTTACTGTTCAAGCTACTTTTCTGTATTTTTCCATAATTTTTGCAATTTGTTTACTATTTTTAATAATTAATTTTCATTAAAACAGTTTTTAAATCATAATAAATAAAATAAAAGTCAAAAAAATATAAATCTTTTTTAGAAAATTTTCTTTTATCAATTAGGACCTAGGAAAAATAGATTTGCACCCGTAGGGTTAATATTTTAAGATTTCGTTTTTTAAAGAACGGGATCGAATCCCGTTCTCGTTTTCTTCGCGTTTTTAGCTTTAAACACCTTCGTTTTTGGTCTAGTTTTCTTTGTTCTTACTTTTTAGTCACTTAGAGGTTATTAAAAGTTAAAAAATCAATTTAGGATTAAATTTCGATAATTTAGGTTTTTAAGTCACATTCGTTTTTAATTTCCGTTCTCGTTTTCGTGTTTTAAGTTTAATTGCCTTAATTTTCATGTTCCCGTAGACTTAGGTTTTCCTTTTATGCCTTATTTATGCTTTCCCGTAGTTTTAAGTTTACATTCTCGTGCCTATTTATGTTTTTCCCGTAGTTTTAAGTTTACCTTAGTTTAAATTGCATTAATTTCCCGTAGTTTTAGAAAACCCAATCAAATCTTTCTTTATTCAAGCATCCAATTGTCAAACCAATAACGTAACCGTCAATTTCACGCCTCGTCGGGGATAAACGACCCGGGTCCGGTTTTAAACTTTGTGGGTAACGGAGTGAGAGGCCGATACTTCCGGTTACTATACTACTACTATTGATATTATCCTATTTATTATATATTTATATGTAGTAAAAGGATCTTGTCAATTTTTGGCGCCGCTGCCGGGGAGGTGTGTTGCGACAATATCGTTACGGTTTGACGATTAGTGACTTGAAGACCCTTCCTCGTGAAGTTATTGTTTTCCGTTTGTGAATATTTTCTTCTTATTATTATAAAAATACAAAAATACAAAAATATTTTTCACTTTTCTTTTATTAGTATAATTATAAAAAAAACAAGAAAAATCAAAAATATAAAAACATTGTCTATAAAAACAAATAAAAATCATCATCAATATAATGCTTTCAACTGAAGCATTATCATAATAAGTTCCCGAACAAAAGATTTAAAACTTGCCTTTGTGTCACTTGTGAAATACGGCTCACCTTTAAGAGATTAACAAACTATAAGAGGGGTATAAGGAGGGTTGTTCCGAGGAACTACGACCCTAAAGGAGAAAGGTTTTTAATAGCTCCGCGCTTTCCTACTCCTCCGCTCCTTTGTGCGTTTTTCTTTTAAAGAGCTACCGTGAAGCAAGTTGATTATCGGTTTAAGTTATTCAATCTCGTTTTGTCCTTTAATAAAATGAATTGTTTAAGAAACCTAAAAAAACCAAAAATAATCTCCTTTAACCTCTTTGCCATTTAATTCTTCTTCTTATCCCTCTATTTTTAATTCTTATGGCGTCCCTCGATTATCGTTTAAATCCTCTTTACACGATTAGAGAATGTCGGCTTGTGAAGCTTTTGTACATTAATCACGTGGTTGAACCAAATTGCAAAAAAATAGGGGTTCTCGTAGACAAGTTCGTTCGTGATCCTAATAAAATGCCTGACTCGTCTCAACGACCCCCTCAGGATTGTGTGAAGTGTGGAAACCCGGTTGAAGGTCCATCTTGTCAAGGATGTGCTATATTGCGGAAGAAATTAAAGGAAGTTTGGTTTACAATTTGTCATGAAAATGGAATTTACCAAGACCTTCTAAACACTTCCGAGGTCTTACGATGGACAATTCCAACGTTGTTAATGGCTTCTCGAGAGCCATTCGTTGTCAAACAAGACCCTCGGTGAACAATTCAATCCTCGCAAAGTCCTCACAACAAATTAAACACAATTGTTGTTACGGAGGTATGGTGATTCGTTGATGGAATCTTTTATCACGGTGCACTTGTAAGTCTTGTGGGAAGGTGCTCATATTGGTTATAAATTGTCCACCAAAAAGCTCCGTTATCTCTAACCGGAAAAACCTGCAATCAAAACCTATTGTATGAGGCTCCACCAAACTTTGCCAAGTTTTGATCCGAAGTGCTATTCCGAAAAAGAAAATTCATTACCTTACGTTTCAAAACCTAACTTTGTTGATGATTCTCCTAACGTTTTCAACCCACCTCCACAACCTCCTATCTATTCTTGTGAATTTTGCGGGAACAATGCTTGTTATGGTCACTATTGTACACCTCAAGTTCCGTTTATCTATCCGGAACCGTGTTACAATCAAGACTTTAATTTCCCGCAAGATTTTCATGATTTTCAACAACAATATCTTTGTTGTGAAAATTGCGGGGGCCCGCATGAGGCTTTTCAATGTCAACCGTTGAATTATTATGAACCTAATCCATCTTACGATTCTAATTATTCCGGTTATGAAAAATTTAATAATTCTCACCCACAACAATTTCTTTGTTGTGAAAATTGCGGGTGTCCTCATGAAATTTACCAATGTCAACCAATGACTGAAGATTATTATCACGAGCAAAATTCTTGCTATGATCCTAATTCTTTTGACTTTGACCAATTTCAACCCCCGCAATATACCGTCAATCATCCAATCTTCAATGCTCAAAATAGCTTTCTCAATTCTCAAAATGAGTTTCTCAATTCTCAAAATGAGTTTCTCAATTCTCAAAATAAGCTTATGGAGCAAATAACATCCATGTGTGATATGGTTGGTCAATTGATACAAAAGAAGGAAGAAGAAAAGCGAATTGAAGAAGAGCAAGCTGCTAAAGATTGATATTGGAAGATTCTCGTTTGCTACGATGATGACAATGACGAAGAAAGTTCTATCCCTTTGAAAGATATTATTTCTGAACTTCCTCCGTGTGTTGCAATCACACCCGATTCATCAAAAATGAACTCTCTCATAATGGAGGATGAGCATCTTGACACTATTCCGGAAACGGAATCGGACGAATTAATGAAGTCTAGTGTCAAGGACCTTGTCCAAATCCCAAGTGAGTCCGAAGATTCTTCCAAAGGTGAGTGTGATTTGCCTCCGTATGATGATTCTTCAAAGAATCATGATCTTACTTTCTCTAACCCTCTCTTCGATATCGATGAAGATTTTACCTCGAGTGATGAGTCATTTTCCGAAGAGGACGTTCCAAATGAGAATTTTAAAATTTTCTCTAATCCTCTCTTTGATCTTGATGAAGAAATCACTTCCACTAAGGTTGATCGAATTGATGATGAGGTATTAGAAAATACCCATTCAATTCCTCCGGGAATTGAATATCTTTGTTTTAATGCTGAATCTGATCTTTTAGAATCTTTGCTTCATCAAGATACTTCGATTAATGATTCTCAAAAGACCGATTCTCTTCTTGATGAGTTCACCGGTGAACTCACTCTTCCCCACTCAATTCCACCAAGAATTGATGATGTCAACCTTGATCTGGAGAGAGATATTTTGTTTTTAGAAAGTTTGCTTTACGATAACTCTTCTCCCCGCCCTCCGAAAGAATTTAATTCTGAAAATCCTACCGAGTCTTTCTCTCCATCTCCTATCCCGGTCGAGGATAGTGACTCTCTTATGGAGGAGATTGACATTTTTCTTGATGGTGATGACTCAATACCACCGGGTATTGAGAGTGATGATTTCAACTTGGAAGATGACGATAATTCTACCTCCTATCTCGAGTTTGAATCATTTCATGTTGATTATCCCGATTCGGGAGATTCAACCATTGATGTGGTGGAAGACATCCCCGTTGATGTGCCTAATATTTTGCCCACCCATCTCGCCCTTCAATTGGATTTCAACTTCATTCCTTCTAATGATCTCGGATCCGATCTTGATGATTCTTCTCCTTCCGGAGATAGAAACAAGATTTACGATCCGGGGATATGCATTGAAGTCGAATCCACGAGAATTCTTGCTACTCTTTCTCCCGTGATTGATACCTTACTTCCATTTTCATCCGAAAATGAAGACAAAGTTTTCAATCATGGTGTTCTGCTTCTAAGGAAAAATCTCCTTCTTCTCCATCACATCGGGGCTTAAGCTTTCTAGTTTCTACTAAAAGGCCCGATGTTGTTCATGTTTGAGACTAACAACCGCCTAATTTGGGTGCTCGTCACCTCCATTTCTATCCCCTGAATCATCTCAAGTATGGGGGAATCGGGTCAAGACTACGTTGAACCTTAAACAAGCGCTTCATGGGTGGCACCCATTGCTTATCCAATTCTTCTTCTTTTCTATTAATAAGTGTTTTTTGTTGTGAGGAGGCTCGCCTCTTCTCATTTTTCCGTGTTTGTGGTTTTGTGATTATTCCAGGATTTGTCCCAGAATTTGAAGCCTCTCGTGCTCGCGGTTTCCCCCTTCCCCCACCCTTCCCATTCGTTCACAAGGTTTCACACCTCAGCTTCATTTGGGAAATCCAATAATCCTATTTTAATCGACTAACGTTTTTCTTTAGGCATACTTAATAAAAAGGCTTAGATTTGCGTAGAAACCCTTCGTAAACATTGAGGACAATGTTTTATTTAGTATGGGGGGATCTTCGATTTGATTGTGCCTGCAGCTGTTGTTTCGCGTAAGCCCAATTTTTTACACCAAATTTGAAAAAATACAAAAGTATGAAAATTTTAAAAATTTTCAAAAATAAAATACAGTGTTTTTTTTCACAATTTTGACTTTCCTGTGGGTAGAATAAGAGTAAAATTTTAACCCGATCGAGCGTATTGAGCTCTAGATGTTCTTTAAATTTTAGACTAGCGGTTCGCGAAATCATTCGCGAGATCAAAAATGATAAGAGTTATAGTATGGGGGATGCTAAACAAGGATTATTTGGAAATCTTAAGAGCTCATGTGTGTAATTTGTCGCTTTTTCTCCCATAAGCTTCTAACCTGATTAATACACGTGCTATTTTTAGAGATTAAACTTAAATCAATAATTTTTATGTAGTATATAGCAAAAAATTTAGCCTTAGTTCAAATTTATATTTGAATTTTTCAAAAAGAAGTCTTCTCTATAAAAAAAATGATGAAAAATGAAAAAAAAATATATGATAAGTAATAAATATAAACTGTGGGCTGATAAAAGTTTGCTGTATCTTGCCGGCTCACAACCGATGTTACAGCCTTCTAAAGAAAGCCCATAGTAAGAATAAAAATCCGAGACTGATAAAAGTTTGCTGCATCTTGCCGGCTCACAACCAATGTTGCAGCCTTCTAAAAAGTCGAGGGTTACAATTGCATCAATGTTATGGTTAAATATTAAGTGTGAATTAATAAATGTAAGATCTCTTTTTGTTAAGTTCAAATAAGCTTTTGAACTTTGACTATTTTATTTTAAGTTTTTTTAATAAGCTATGTGTATACGGGAAACCTAAGAGTCTTTGAAACCTAAGGTCCGTGAGTTCCGATACTAGTCTCTGTGGGGTGTCAAAAGCCTGGTCACTTAACCGCAAGGTTGGGATGTGTCGAGACGAAAGTCGCTACATGGGATGATCTCGCCTTCAAACTCATTATTCTCGGGTGGAACGTGAAACATAGAATTTTGCAAAACATTGATCCATGGTTGAAATTCAAAATAGCACATACACCTAAGATATAATAATTGTCGGGAGTAAAAGGTTCACAAGTTGCAAATATGAGTAGTGTTAGCATCTTAACTAATATTTAACTATGATTTCGTTTTAAGCTTGGTTTGGAGCAAGTGAAAAGTCGGGGATGATGAATTTATCCTTTTTGGGGCATTCTCGGATCGAAATGCATCTTGTTCTATGATCCCTAAAAGTTATAAAATAACGAAAGTCAAACGTTCTAGTTAGTTGCTTAATATGAAAAGTACAAAAAAAAATGAGAAAATATAAAAATACAAAAATATGTGAAGGAATAAAGAGTAATACATTTAAAAATGTAAAAACGGGCTTATCTAAACTTTTATTCCTTTATTTCCTTGATGAACACATAGCTACTTTTCGAGGTATTAGTCGAGGGGGATTTAAGGGTCTTAGTTTTCTTTTTGAGTGATTTAGTTATATCATTGCGTGAGGATCGCAATAGTTTAGTAATGGGGGTGATTTTTAGTATTACGTTTTTAATTACACATACCTTTCACCATTAAAATCAGACTTAAATGACTAAAAACGTACCAAAAATACATTGTATTTGTATGTTTTTACTTATATTGTGCAGGAAACGGATATCCGAGAAAATGACGAAAAATTAAGCAAAAACGGACAAAACCGAGGACGAAATGGAAAAGAGTGAAAAAGCCAAAGTTAACCCCGCAAAAAGTCAACAGTCAAAGTCAAAAGTCAACCCCAACAAAGTCAAACAAGAAGATCAACACGTCAGAAGCAAAATACAACTTTAGACCAAAATGCCAAAACCGAAAGTTTTGTAAAACAACATATGACTAAAGTTTGTAAATTATGGATAATATAACTTTAGGGGCCAAACCTGCCAAATCCCTAAAGTTATATAACAAAAGGACCATTTTTGCAAAACACATATACAACTTGAGGGGGCAGAACTGCCAAACCCCTAAAATTATAACACCACAAGGACTTAGCATGTAATACTATATATAACTTTGAGGGACTCTTTTTGCCAAATCCCCAAACTATCACCCCTGCCCCTTTTATACATCCCTTTCCCGCCAACAAAACCCTGTCACTCTCAGACCCCCTAACCCCGCCACTGTAGCACCTGCAACATGAGACAAAAATGACACCCCACTCCAAAACCATCCCTTTCACATCACCTCACACCCCACAAACCTACAAATACACTATGGCAATCCTATGGCTTTTCATTGGACATGAATTCAAGGGTTAGGATTTCATTGCTGGGTGACCAAGATGGATTAAGGGTCAAGATTGGTGCTTTGTTTACTCTCACAGCCAAAAACACAACAAGCACACAAAGCCTGAAGACCTCAGCATATAAAAGAAAGGAAGACAGAGAAGAAGTGGGAGGGAAGTAGGAGTAGTTTTAAATTTAAGCTTAGTGTAGTTTTTCCTTTTTTTTATTGTCCTGTTAAACTTTTAATTCATCTTGTAATCTTTTTATTTAATGAAAATTCAAATCTTATTGTTTTCTTAAAAATTCTATTTTTTTTTCTTTAAATCTGCTCTTATGTTCAAGCTTGCTTAAATCCTTAATTGTGGTTGAGTATGAGTTTCTATATGACATTTTGGCTTTGTTATAATCGGTTTTTTGATAAAATTACATTAATCACACTTGTATATAGCTAAAAATGTGCTTTTCATTTTTTTGTATCAAAAGGGGTTGGTTTTGGATCAAACTAGTTTTGTGAGACTTGAGAGTCAAACATGTTTATTTGTCCAATAAAAACTTGTTTAGCTCCAGCAAGTGATTTAATCTAGTTTTAACAAGCTTAGAATGCATTTTATAAGGTTTAGTGTCTTATGTCTTAAGTCCCTGTTCTATTGGTTTGTAAACTGCATAATTTGCTAAAAGATGGCCTTAAATCCTTTTATGTTAGATTATTTATGTCCTCTAATGACTTCCACTGCATCCTGATGCATCTGAATATGTTTTTAATTTAATATCACCTGGCTTTAAGTCTCAAATCATTGCTGCATCTAGTTTTAAAATGCTTAAAAACCAACTTTAATCCAAAATTTAAGCTAGTTCATGTAGATCTTAGGTCCTGATTTTGAGTATTCTTGAAGTTTATAGCCCAATGTTAACCTGTTTGAGATTTTCTTGCCTTTAGGAGCTTATTTGAGAGCTTTTTGTAGGCTGCAATTAGTTGTTGAGGCTGCTATTCCCCCAAAATAAGCAATTATGCACTATCTGTTTGAGGTTATTTTAGCTTATAACTTATTTATTCATGCTTATTTTAGGTTAGTAGGGGGTAGTGTTGGTAAAAAGCTTAGTAGGTGTAGTTAAAGCCCCTTAGTAGCTGTTAAGTTTGATTTCAGCTTGTGTAGCTTTTCAGTCCATAACATTAGTTGTTTTTAGTTAACAAGCACATAGGTAACTTCATTGTTTATGTTTGTTTCCCAGCTTATTTAGATGCCTTTTAGATTTCCCTTGCTTATTAGATGTAGTTATGTATCTGCTTTGCTTATTTTTCTTTTACAATGTGCTTATTAGCCCTAAATAAGCCCAAACATTTAGCTTAATTCCTTTGAAAAAAATATGCCCTGAGCCAAACAGCCTTTTCCATTGCCTTTTTCACTGCTTATTTCAGTTTCAAAATTTATTTTGTTTGCTTACTTTAGAAGCCACTAGGCTGCTCTTTAAGCTGGTACTAAAGAAAGAGCCTTAAGCCCAAGTTCACTCCTAAAGGTGCTGGAACAAATAATCCCCAAAGAGTGCCCTTGAGGGTCGAATCGCGTTCTCGTTTTCTTCGCGTTTTTACTTAAACAACAACTCCGTGATTGTTTAGTTTTTTCTGTTCTTACTTTTTAGTCACTTAGAGGTTATTAAAAGTTAAAAAATCAATTTAGGTTTAAATTTAATAAATTAGTTTTTTAGAGTCGCGTTCCGTTTTTAATTTCCGTAACGTTTCGTATTTTTAAGTTTATTGCCTTTATAATAATCACCCATAGACATAGGTTTCCCTTAATGCCTTAGTTATGCTTCCCCGTAGAAATTTTTATATTCAAATTGCCTTTTTATGCTTTCCCGTATTTTTTAGTTCAAATTTCCCGTGCCTTATTGCTTGTTTTCACCATAGTTTTTAAGTTTTCCTTACTTTAATTTCTATAAATTCTCATAGGATTTAGAAAACCCAAATCAAATCCTTTTCTTTCATTCAAGCATCCAGTTGTCAAAACCAATGAATACGTAACCGTCAATTTCACGCCTCGTCGGGGAGAACGACCCGGGTCCGGTTTTAAACTTTGTGGATAACGAAGTGAGAGACCGATACTTCCGGTTACTATACTACTACTATTGATATTATCCTATTTATTATATATTTATATATTTATATTATATATTTATATGTATTAAAAGGATCTTGTCATGGCTCTTTGATGGTGGGAAGATTAGAATCAACTATCTTTAACTTGAATGATTGACTTGAAAGCTTGAGTAAGAGGCAATGTGGTTTATGAATCCACTTCGCTGGAATGAGGCTGCCACACCGTCGTCTTAGTCCTGAATAAAAAAAAAAAAAAAACCCAATATTTTAGCAATAAAAGATGAATTTGGCTTGTCATTCATCTTTAGATCGGTTGCATAACCTTCGGTTTCCCCATTATATAATTATATAAATATTATACCTTGATCAGTAGATTCAAACAATCTCTTTATAGGGTTTCCAGCTCAAAAGCGTAGGATCCTTCTAACACAGATGTAAATTATGATTCACCATGCTTGCTAGTTCCATTACCAGGTAACGACTCAAAGCAGCCACTACGTAATATTAATCAAATAATACAATCTATTCTGAAAAAGTCCCGTCAATTTCATTTAAACTTGGACAACAAAGTAACAAAATTGATATCCATTATCACAACTTGATTCATAAAGAATCTTGCAAGTCACCTACCATGATACTTGTTTGATGTATGGCTCAAGCAGGAGTTCCAATCTTCACTGTGAATTCTTCAGTAATCACTCAGATGATGCTGGCAAGATCTCAAGGATAATGCGTAGGACTCTTTGTTACATCTTGTGAACATTATAGTGTTCAACAAGTGTATTATGACATTGTGTCCTAATGAGAATTTATACTTTATCTCTCTGGCTCAAGACTCTATTTTGCACTTTTGGTTTTAGTAATCGGAAGGCTGGAGCAAGACTGCCAACTAATTCAATATCAAACAATCTCAGAGTAAGTCAATAGATAACATATGTAGTCATCCGTGATCAAATTAGACAAGTTTCTTTTTGAGAGAAACCTGAATGGCTGGGAAGTGGTTGAGCATTGCATCACTAGAAGGACTGTGTCCATGATGACTTTCTTCAATATCACAACCATCTATTGTGATTTTTGATAGATTATGTATTGACCCGGTTTCTGCCTAAGTTGTGTGGAGGGCTTCTTTCTTTTCCACCCTTTATCCATACATTTCCTTTTTCATTCTTTAACAACCCCTTTAATGCTTACCAAGACTTCATTACTAACACCTTGTTGTGATTGTTCCAGTGTTAGCTCAATCTTAGTCGGCATTTTTCCCTTATACACATTCTTCTCCAATCATACCTAAGGACTGCTATTTCTAACTATGGAGTGTCCTTGGGTAGATCCCTCCGGTTCTGGTTGGATCGTAGGACTTATTCCTAACCTAACCACCTTATGACTTCAGAATCGTCGTGAAATTAATAGGTTGTTGGGTATAGAGATCGAACCATAAAACCATTTTCTGACATTGTTATTTTCAAATACCCCCTACACATGTGCTCCGAGATTCGAAATTGTTTAGCACATGAAGGAAAGAGTTGCACTTAGAGTCTTAAAGATCACATTCGTCTATAACATATTTTAATCACATTTTCTCCCCTTATTTTAAATAATAAAACATTTAGTATTTGAAATACCAATTGATTAAAATTTGACATGAAAAATTCCATGGGGAGAAAAATTATACCACGATATTGCATGAATTCAGATTCTGATAGCTCCCCTTCAACAGTATATGTGGGATACCAATATTTATTAAAACTTGACATTGGAATGAAAAATTGATATGACACCACAAAATGTTGAAGACGGAGTGAGATGCCTTAGTGAACAGTGTATATTAATAATTGACATTATAAGTTTCCACATTTTAATTTCACAGAATGTGTTTGGATACATAAAATTGACATTTATGAGATGTATCCGACACATTAAAATGGCTTTGTTTTAAAAAGCTCCCCCTCAGAAATTGATTCACATAAAATGACATTCTACGTACTACAATTCTTTGAAAATTATTCGAGGAAGGGAGTGTTGAACACACAATTTTAACAAATACCACTTTTTATGGAAAAATACCACAAATTATATTGTAGACAATTTTGACATTGAAAGTTCTTTTTAAAAAATTGTGTTCAACGATTTTAAAAACATGATAGAAGACTTCTCTTCTATTTTAGAGTAAGCGCACAAACCTGAGCTACACTACCCAGTACAATTCGAGACCGAGTTATGCACTGAAATATACATAAGTCATTGAAATTTTTTAGAAATAACCAAGTTTTTGAAAGCATTTGAAACTCCTGTTCGAACTCACATTACACGCCCTGTCGATGTTAATCAACATTTCTAGGTACGTAAATGTTATCGATTCCAAGAGACATGTCGAGAAGATTCTTTTTGGTATTTTTTAAAATTTTCTGATTTTATATTTTGTTTTTCTAGGTTTTATATTTTTCTATTTTCTTTTTCAATTTTTTTTATATAAATCAAAAATAAATATTGAATAAAAAGTATGTACAAATTGATGTTTGATGGATCTAAGCAAATTCAATTGCCAGAACCTCCATTTCAATCTTTCGTCAAACATCTCAGACCGATCCGTCTGACATGATACTTAAACCTATCTCCGATAAAGGCTTTAGTGAACAAGTCAGCTAACTGGTATTCAGTTTCCGACATAAGAATTAATTCAACAATTACCCTTTTCAACCTGTTTTCCATTATGAAGTGATATCTAACAATCAGATGTTCTTGGTACTGGGGAATGCTGGACTGGATTACACTAGATTGAATATGGAAGCCTTTGGAGTCACAATACACATGTATTTATCAAAGTGGAAGCCATATATGTGAGCGTGAGTTCTTAACCAAACCATAGAACTTGTGCGCAGCAAACGCAAGATAAAGACTCAAACTCGGCTTCCCTGCTGAAGACATTGAGGTGAAGCCTGCTTTTTGGAATGACCACCTGACTAACTTATCCACCACTTAGAAATTGTTTGCCACCAGAGTACTCTTACGTGAATCGAGATATGCCCGACAGTGAATTCCACGAATCTAAAAAAGCCAGTTATATCAAAAACCATATCCTTCGGATACCATAGACCCATTATAATTGAGTCTTTAAGGACCGAAAGATCCCGTAATTAAAAAACCCCAGTGATATGTTTCCAGTCGGTTTTTCGCTTGATTACGAGCACAATAACATGTTTGCATGTACAATTATTTGTCTACTTGCTGTTAAGTACATGAGTGCTCTGATCATGCTATGATATTTCGTTTGGTTAACAAGAGTTCCACTTAAATCAGCATCTAGGGGGTTTAGTAGCCATTGAGTACCAATGCTATCACATGAGGTCATACCATTCTTTTAAGTATCTCAGTGAGCATACTAACTTGTTTTATAAGATACCACGAGGGGATTGTGGATCTAAATTCCTAAAAAAGAATTTCCAGCTCCCCCATCATAGACATATCAAACTGTTGTGCATTAGTTTTCCAAATCAGTTTTAAAGTTTAGGTTTTCGTAGAACCAAAAATTATGTCATTCAACGTAAATTTGCACAAGCAATATGTTCTTCCCTATGTTAGTTATGAAACAAGTGATCAATAGAACCTTTTTGAGAATCCTTCAGATACCAGAAGTTGGAGTAGTTCATCATACCACGTCGATTGGTAGCTTGTATGAGACCATATAATGCTTCTGAGACGGTAAAACTTTGTCAGGATGATATGTGTCAACAAATCCATCTGGTTTGGTTTTACGTAACACTTCTTCCTCAGAGGTCCGTCAAGAAATGTTGTTTTAAACGTCCATATTTGTACACTGTGAATGATTTTGTGGGCAACATACGCATGAACAATCGTAAGCAACTTCCTAACCGAGCAACTGGTGCAAATACTCTTCCAATCATTCCCTTCCTTTTGAGCATAATCCCATAGCCACAAGACGAGATTTTTTGTGAATGGCAATATTGTATCCTCATACAACTTTATTTTTCCCGAAGCCGACTTTAATTAATGACATTTTTCAAAGTGGTATGACGACTAATTCCCATACATCAAGTCAATCAACTGATGAGTTCTTCCAGCATTGAATCAATCCATGCAGAATCAACCAACGCTTTTTTGATGTTCTTTGGTTCGGTTACAATCTCACGGTGAGTGCGAGACAACACAAATATATCTCGCCATCTTTCTACCTGACGTCTTGTTTCAACCTATTGAGACGGATTCAATGCCTTGTTCTAATGTATGATATCTTGTCCAACAACATTGTGCGGAAGGATGGTGTTATAGAAGATGGCATATTTACGGAATACAACATGACGAGACAGTAATAGTCTCCCCTTGTTCTATGTAACCTGGTGTACTGAAGATGTTGATAAATTCATCGTCGTCAAATTATGCATTTTCTGTATTGGTTTCTGCTTGAATAATGTTCTCAGGTGCAGTGACAGTTGGTACTTGAGTTGGAGTTTGATGTGTTGATTGAATGTTCAATGGAGGTGGATCTGCAACATCGGTTTGTTTGAAGAAGTTGTGAGTTGTGTTATGTATGACGTTTATTCGGGATAACAGCAGACATGTACATGCGGAAGACTTTGACACAACATGAGAAGTTCCATTGAGTAATTCACTGAACAACGGACTATAAAGCAATTCCAGCTTACACTTGATGTTGTTTACTGTCTCAAGCAACTTGAGAAACATTTTCTTTAACTTTGTAACCGGACCTGTAAACTGTCTTGTTCAAGTACCGTTGTCGAACATTGTGGACCGGGGTCAGAACTGACGTGATCTGACGCCATCTGAGGCAATTCGTCAAAGTTAACATGAATTGTTTCAACTATCATTTCTTTGTTTCTCTTGTTAAATACCCTATAAGCCTTTGACTGAGTAGAATACCCAACAAAAATACATGCATCGCCTTTTTCCTTTATTTTGTCAAGATTTTCACCATCTCTGATGATGTAGCATAGAGAACCAAAGATGTGAAAGAACTTGACTGACGGTTTCCGGTCATTGATTGATATGGTCAAGGGGTTTTCTCATTGTCCGAGGAATTACAAGTGACGGTTTGAGTAAAACATGTTGTTGCAGATTGCTTCAGCCCAGAAGAACAAATGAACTTTAGCGCGCATAGCAATTGTTCGAGCAGCCTCAACAAGAGTATACGGTTCCGTCTTACGACAACGCGGTATTGTTCATGGGTTAGAGCAGTTGGTCGTTATTCGTGTCTTATTCCCTCTTTTAGCAAAGATGCATGAAGAGTTTTATTAGGGGGGAGACATTACCTGCCTTTGTCAGTTTGAACTGATGTTAACTTGAGCATGAAGTCCCTCTTTGGACAAGTGGAGGAAATCAAAGAGAACACCAGGTGTTTCGTCTTTGGACCTTAAGAATTGATCCAAGTAATATCGGGAGTAAGTCATCAACAATTACGAGAACAAATTTCTTTCCATTAATACTTTCTACCTGCATTGGACTACATAAGTCCATGTGTAAAGTTAAACCTCTTTTTGAGCTCGGGGTAGTCTTAGTGTGAAAAGACTATTCTTTTTGCTTTCCCAGCTCACAAGAAGAACACAGATGATCTTGACGAATGTGGTAATTATTGAAGCCCATTCACAATATTATTCTTCTTTGAAAAGCAAAGTTGATGGTGTCGAAGGTTAAATAATAATAGACGACGAAGCCATAACCATCTTGATACGATGTTGCTTTAAGCCATAACCAAATTGAATTGGAAGTTGTTGAGTCTTGCAAGAAATGGTAATACAAATCTGTGCCCACCGAGAACCTGTGATAAGATCAATTCCCGTTCAAATCACTGATATAACATTAACTTCTGAAAGGCACTTCCAATCCGCAGCACACACATAGATTTGACCAACCAAGAATGAAATGTGATTAAAGCCCTTCGACGTATTAACCCCTTTGATGGTAATAGTTACCTTGAACCAAGATCTCATAGCCAAGAATTGGTGTTGCAATTAATCATTTCCAAACTTCCACCGTTCCCGAGAAATTTTCAGAAATTTCTCCACAAAATTAGTTAGAAGTTGAGATTTCTGGTGCATTAGCTTTGAGCACCTATAGTCGACGATGAATAGAATGATCTCTACTGCTGCAAAAGTAATTAGAAAGCAATGAGTATTGACACAGTGGAAAACCCTAGGAGTCTTATGTCCAACTATTAGCAATTCAGATGCATTACCTAGAGGCATACTAATTTTTGTTTAACATTTCATTTTCTGAGACTTAGGTTTTCCTATTATATTCGAGTGGAGTATACTAATAATACACCAACTACGATGTCTTACTACTTGCTCGTATAACTTCCTAGTTATGTTATAGATTTCTTGACTGTGGAGTCTGATGTAAACGTTTTTACTTACTAGGAATTGTTGCAACAGATTGGTTCACATTCTGCTTGGGTTCTCTAGTACTAAATGAGGCACAGCCATTGGTTTTCTAGTCCTAGAATTCACGCATTGATATAATGCAGAAGCACACAAACATGATTTTCAATCAGCGACACATTTCCACAAGTACCAGACAAAGTAACATTCAAGTGTCGTTAGCATTCAAACTGTCAGTACACGCATTACAGACGTTTTATTATTAGAAAACTTAAAATTCCTACAGTGGTCTTCTACTTTTTGCTCCTTCCCTTGACTATTGTTAGACATGAATCTATCTTCTAGTTGATTACTCTTAGGCTGTGATCTGCTAACACTAGTAGTGGGAATTACTCTTGTAGAGAAAGACACGCGTTTGTTAGGTTTCCTAATGTCTTGATGCAACTGAGGTGTTCTAGTTTGATTAGGCTTTATGTGCACTTTTTATACATTCATGGTGCAATCAACAAGTTTGTGTTTTCTTGAAAATTGGCAACATATTCTGAGGCAAAATCTATGCAGTGGCTGGTTTTTGAAAAATCATTAAGCACATTTTGTGTGTAAACTTGGCTTTGACTTTGAGAAATCTTTTCATTTGCAAAGAGATTGAAAAAAATAGCTGGTTTACCTAAAATGGATTGTCTTTGACTTTTAAAAGCATTCGGTTGTCGAATAACCGATGATTTTTCAAACTTAGTTTCCACAGATTTTCCTTTCATCTTTTCTATGAGTTTCTTTAACTCACTTATTGCAATTCCTTTTTCTTGTAATTGAGCTTTCAAGTCTTGAATTTCAAAATACTGTTCACGTTCTTTCAGAAATACGTTTGACTGATTTTCTTTGAAAGATTTGTCATTTTTTATCGTTTCTTTACACTGTTGTAACTCAAGTTCAAGATTAATCGCATGTTTCTGAAGTGCTTCAAAACGTTTTGACATTGTTCTACTTTTTGAAAGCTCTTTTTCAAGATGTTCACATTTTTCCCAGGTTTCTACGTAATCACATTGCAAATTAGTAAATTCATCCAGATCAGTGTACACACCAAGTATTGCATTCATGTGATCAGCATAGTAATATTCCCTTGAAAGTCGGTCGATTTCATTCAAAAACTGTGTTTTTTGAGTTTCCAGTTGAGATTTGAGAGTGTCTACTTCATGTTCAAGAGAATTAAAGTATCTCAAATCTGCAACCATTTCCTCGTTCAAACACAAGTGAAATTTTTCTAAGTCCGCATTGAGTCTGCTAATTTGGGGGCCAAAATTTCCTTCTATTGTGTTTTGAATGAAAGGATCGATGTTACCAAAATATGTTCTTTTGGCGATTGTTTGTTTGCAACGTTCCACTCCGTCAAAAATCGTGTCAACACTCTTTTTAATCTTGAAAAGTTCTTTAGGAGCTTTTACACTTTGATCCCAAGGAATGGGATTCAATCCATTCGTTTTTCTAACAAAGGTGTTTGTTTAACGGAAAAGACACTTTGGAAAATTCCTTATTAGAAGATGTACGACTCACTTGATGTTTTTTGGAAATAGTGTTGTTCAGTAACGACTTTTCCCGGTTGTTAAAATTGAACAAAATCATAAAGATTATTCAACTGATCATAATCAAACGGTCTAATTAAATTGCTTAATTTTTTGGAACGATCGTTCTTTGTCAAAACGAATTATTTCGTCAAATCAGGCTAAATAACGCAAAGGTTATCATTATAGCAACCTATATCATACAAGACGAAGGAATCGCTCTTGAGCTTTCCCTTGAGAACTCAGGGTTTTTGCAAAACTCTTTTTACATTACATTAATCATATTCATTGTTTGAAACAGATTGACCGGTTTTATATACAATATCATTTAAAACCTTGACTTTGTTTTCTAAAGCAATGACTTTAAACAATTCCCTTGTCTTCACTAAGTTTTGTAAAGCTTAATCTGAGCCTCCTTTGCTGTGACATTATGGAGATTTGTTTCTTGATGTGGCACGAAAGCTCCATTTCATATCCGGAAATCGTATTTGATTTAAATCATTAATTTTTGAGATATGCATTAGATGAATTTTCAAATCGATTTTGTATGAACATTAAAATCCCCTTTAGCTTTTGCACAATCAATATCCCATCTTTGAAACACAGAATTCACATCATTATACTTATCTATTCAAGCTTGGAACTTCTTAAGGTGTCTTGTAAACAACGACTGATAATCTTGTGGACAGTTCCATTGTTTGCTTCTTTGAAATTGGTTATTATGTTGAATCTAAACTTTTATTCTTAGTTTGAAATCCTCAATTTCACCTGTTCAATTTATCAACTAGACTCCTTGTTTTATGATTCCCAAAATTTTTTCGGTTTTTAACTGTCATCTAATTCACATTTTAGTTTCTGAATTGAAAGAAGCAAAGGCAAATCACGTTCTTGATCAAGATCATCAGTTTCATCCTGGTCCATCCTAGAACTCTCATAACATATATCCGAACTGAATCAATAATGATATAGGTGTCACCTTTGTTTCCGTCAGATATATATCATATACTAGATTCAGTTTGCACAGAGTACAAGTTTTCCATGTAAACACATTATAGATTGTCATTTATTTGTTTTTTGTAACCTTATGCATTGGGCTCATCATCCAAAGACTGGTCAAAAAATATCAACCGGATCTGGTATCCTCTTGAAATGTCCATGTCATATAATGTGGTGCTTCTAATTCCTGATCATCATACTAATCATACAGTACATCCTATTCAATCAGCTTGTTCTTCATATCAACTGAACCCTAGCTTCCTCTTTTTACACAATACAACTTTTCCTTTGAAGCTTCATCCTTTACTCCTCGTTTCGGTTTCTTGACCATTCCCTTGATACATCCCATATCCCTGCATTATAACACTGAATCCCAGACATAATTAAAGATTCTGCACATACCAAAGGAGTACTACATTTTCCCTAGCCCTGCTCCCCAGCAACATTAACAGCCCTCTAAATTATCATACCGCAGTTCCTTTGTTGAATTCATGTAGAATTGATCTTGATTAGCTCGCTGTTGTTTGAATGAAGTTCGAAAAGGTTGTTGTTGTAGGTTGTATATTTTCTTGAACCGAGAGAGAAATTAAAGCCATGAGTTTGTCAATCTCCTTTTCCTTGACATATCCGTCATCCTCCGTACCGTGAGCAGGTTCATGATCAAAGTAAGGGAGCAGAAGAGTAACAATTGCTTTTCCTCTGTTTTTCTAGAAGACTGTTGCGATCTGGTGGAGGAATATTGAGTGTTTTGGAGTAGGGATGGTTTTGATGATGGTATACCTGGTTGTTGTTGAGCAACAAGTGAAGTGGATTATCAGTATTGCTAGTCTTTTAAGCTCTTATCTCATTGACTTCATTCTGGTGTGCCTTCAGAATGTCATAAAGCTAGTGATAGAGACAGTCTTCAGCACTTGGCTCTGCTAAACAGGGATGTCACAAAGCCTTTGCCATTCTGGTTGTAGTTAAAGTAAACAGACATTCACTGATGATTAGTAACATGACTGACACTGATTTCGGACAAGCTCATTCATCATCTTGTAAAACCGTGAGTAATACGATTCAAGTGATTCACCATCCCGTGATGTGAATTTTCCAAACTCCCAATATAAATTGGTTTCAAGATCTTGAACATTGATTGATTCACCTTGTTTCAACCTTTCAATGGCTTTCCACATTTCACATGCATTCGGACAAGCATCAACTGTGGAGTAGATATCGTTATCTATCCCTGTGAGAATGATCTGAACGGCTTCAGCTTCAGCATTCAGTTGATCTCGTATGTCTTGTGAAACATTCTTATAGTTCTCCATATACCTCTCTGTAGTTGTTTCAGAACTACCTTCAGCAACTGGAACTGTTTTCTCAGCCCATTGATACGTGTATGGTGGATTTTGGAGACAATAGTGGATGAGTTCACTGTTAGGTTTGGTGTCAATGTATCTCTTGATTCTGGATTTCCACTGAACGTAATTACCCGGTGCCAACATTGGTGGACGATCTTTGCTACCCGCTTCCATGATAGCATTATGAAGAGCATTTGATGATTGAGTTTGCAAATTGGTATTTGAATTTGACATTCTGATGAAGTTGTTGTAAATGGATATCGGATCTTAAGTGTTATGAAGTGATTGATTGTGGTTTTAAATGAATTAACGTTCACGGGATTTTACAAATCTTTGATTAAAACCGAGAAAAGAATCGTATCTTTCGCGGGATTTTACAAAATCAAGAAGAAACCGTGAATGAAAAATTAATTTACGTTGCAAGTATAATTGAGTTGATTGTTGGTTTGATTGGTTGTATGTTAAGTCCAAAATGATGTTTTAAGTCCTTCAAGTTTGTTTGACTTGATGTTATGTTTTGATTAAACGGTGATTAATAGATTCCCAAATTCGGTCAAATACCACCTGATCAAAACATAGGTTTTCAATAGACAAAACGCAATGACTTTAGTCAAAACGCAACTTAGTCTTGATCAAAACGCAGTGACATTCATTTATCAATAAAGTACCTAATCTGGTTCATGCTTTTATTCGGTTCGGTTTTTGGTTCGGTTGTGTTAATTCGGTTCTAAAGAGGAAAATCAACTAGATCGATTCGCTTGTTCGGTCCACAAGAATGTTGCCGTTCGCACAACAAGAATGTTTTATTCGTAGATCAACCAAGGAAATGTTATTCGTTCGATCAACAAGAATTTCTCTAGTTCGATTGTCTTGTTCGGTCTATATCAAATGTCACTAGTTCGATTCGCATGTTCGAACTACAAGAAAGGACACTAGTTCGATTGTCACTCGTTCGATGATCTTGTTCGATCAACAAAGAAAGCTACTAGTTCGATGGTCTTGTTTCGATCGTTATAAGCTTGTTCGATCCAAGTAAAGGCGATCGTGATTGTGCATGTTCGATCAAACTCACCACTAGTTCGATCGAAACAACGAAACACTCGTTCGATCCAAATCTTAAAAAACACTCGTTCGATCGAAGCAAAGAACAGTCGTTCGATGCACTCTATTGTCACTCGTTCGATCAAACAAAGTCCACTCGATCTTTTCGTCCTTGCGTTTTTCGTAGCCACGCACGAAATAACCAATTCGAACCACGACACCTAAAAAGCGTATAGACCAGAAACAACTCGAACTTACTTTGCTAAATAAAAAAACGAAATCCAACTAACCAAACAAAAACAAACCCGAAAATAACTATTAAAATAACAAAAACTAAAACCCACCCGCTGAGAATGATACCAATGTTAACCCAAAAGATTAATCATTTTCACAACATAAGTTTACCCTATAAGCAAAAATAAGATAGAAAAGAGATAAGGAATATGAAAAAGATTATTAGAGAGAAATTAAAGAGGTGGAAGATTACACACTAAACAAAGTGATGAAATGGTAACAACACCTTCCTTGTGTTTGGAGAGGTGTTCTATTTTTACCCTTTGGCCATGAGTGGCATGTGGCTTTCTAACTTGGGCGGTTGGCATATTTCTTGGGCTTTGAGCCCGAAACATGGACAATATTAGATTACAATCCAAGCCCGTTGAACCCGACTAGCCTATTACTTAACAAGACTAATTACGACTAATAAGACCGATGACATTCTTGTTCGACTTATATAAAATAAGGCTAACATATCCTTATATAATACCAGTATTGACGCTCAAGGGAGTAAATGAGAAATCAGGAAGTACACGAAAATCAGAATGATCAATATTTATATAACTGACCTATATAAGGTAAATAGTAAGACGTCATAAGATAGACATAAGAGAGCGAAATCATAGTCAAGTATTAAATACTCCTTATCCATGTAATACACCCGTAGTTAGGGAAGCAAAAGAGAGCATATAAAGTTACCTGAGAGCAAGCTGCGAGCGGATATGGTAAAAACAAGGAAAGACTCTATTTTTTGAATTACATGGTCATTGGCTAGGTTTTGGAAACAACCTAGTTCTCTATGACTTCAGCTCTGATACCATCTGCCACAACCACAAAATCGGACTGGCAGCGGATATGTAAATTGGGGCTGCAACTTCAAGCACAAAGGACAAGTCACAGGAAACGACCTCAAGAGTGTTTAAATAATTTTCACATTCGTTATATATTAAAATCAGTAGTTTACAAGGATCCATTTATAACAATAGAATCATTTTGTTTTATTTTAAAACGTTTGTGAATGGTTATAAAGATATTAGCCTTCAAAATTTTCCGCGCGACTCGAATTGCTCCCATAGTCAGCCCCCCCCCCCCCCCCCCCCATTAGCAAGATTATAAACCTGAAAAATACATGCTAATACGTCAACAATAATTTGGTATATTCATAGGTTTAAGTAAAAAAACGGTATTGTAATAATTTAAGAAATATTTCAGAAGAAAAGTAGCGTTACAACCATTTTAAAAGTGTTATTTCCGAAAATCCAGTTAGTGATGTAATATATCTAGTAAATCTTCGAATAGTGAGACCACAAGATCGAAGTAATGGTGGAATCTACTTAAGTAGTATTCCGAAGTCCAAAACTATAGTATAGGTAGACAAGGGAAAACACCTTTTACCCATGTCTAAATAATATATACAGGTATTATTGCACTAGCTCATGACACCGAAAGCCGTAACTAGGTTTTTTGCCCCAAATGTAACTATAGGACTGTTGCCAACACCGACACCTCTCAATGTTAAATAGCACATTGATCAAACTAGTGACCCAAGATAAGGTGGGGATTGTCAGTCCCGATGATCTATCCACAACACTTCGCGCTTTACTACATGCAATTTAATCGGTTCTTGATAAGTAGGGAGCTTCACGGCAATAAGGTAACTTAGCAATAATATTCTTTTTTTTTTTGTTTTTTTTTTTTAAGGCAGTAATCTGGATAGCATACACTTTGTAAAACACTGTTCCGTAGTTAAAACAATCTTGTCTTAAATTCTCGGTTTCATATATAGGTATTCACGATTCACTCATGTAGTAACAATCTAAGGCTTTAGGTATTCAAAAATAGTCATGTAACGCTTATGTTGTAGAAATCAATAAATTTTCTTAGTTAAAACGAGCATGTATTCCCCTCGCGGGTTCTATTAAACATTGAAAGAATTGAATTAGGAGAGACTATGAAACTCACCTGAGTGAATGAAAGATAGAGAATATCAAATAAGTAAACACGTCCGTAGACCGAATGCAACCTAATTAAATATAGGTCGTATGAGTATAATGCATTTAATATAATGCGGCATCATAAGTTATAGCGTTTCATCACCACCTAAAACTCTTTGTTTAATTTATAAAATTAAACAATATAAATTTGTATCTTGAAAATTAAATGTCTACGTGTTTGTATTTGTAAAATAGTATACTTGTCCAATAATTTAATTATTTTGCAAAACACTCGATTTAATGTTTTTATTACTTATTAATGTTTTCCGTATAAATAGTTCCGATCGTCGTGTAAAAATAAAATTTATAATGTTAAAACTTGTATAGATATTATATAAGTGATTCCAAAATGTCGCAAAAATTTTTATTAAAACGAACCCAACATATTTTATGTCAGGAAAAGTGTTTAGTTTACAAACTATACATCCGAAAATTATGAAAATCGGCAAGTTTATGTAAAATGTCGTTACCGAAACTACTTGTAGTTTTACACCTTCGACTCATGCGCCGATGGCCCTCGAAAATAGCTTCAGCAGCTTTGCTGTAGCATTTACGGCTTTTCAGCTTTTAATAAATAATGTTCGATTAACTTTGAAACGCGTTTCTTACTCGTTTTTAGCTCCCATTTTAGTGATTCTTTGTGGCTCGTTCTCGTAATTAAAAATCCTACTGATTTATGATGTTCTTCCATAATATAAATGGTCCTGTTGAACTGTAACTTTTTTCCTTAAATTATTTTTATTAAAAGTAATATATTATCGTAAACTTGTAATAGTCGTAATCTACTTCGTTATAAATCGGTTTTTTTCGAGTTTCTTACCCTTTTTGAAATCGTCATGAGACGTACTATTTTATAAAAATATAAAATCCACTGTTTGGAAAACGAACCAAAACAGTCCCCATTGTAATACTTATATATATTTAATTATATAACTTGTTTTATTAAATTTCCCACTTAATAAAATACCACAAGTCCTCCATAAGTCTTTATATCATATGCCTTATATATATATGGTCCATTAGTCCAAGTTAATCAAGTCCATAACATTGTTTTTTTTTAAATCACACTTTCTTAAGTACACTTTTAATTACAAGTTTATACTTATACATTTTCCACTTAAACCAACATGATACCATACTTATAACAAGTGTTTTCTTTGGATTCTTAGCATCATTTTACTATGAAAATACATATGGTTCGGGTAGCTAAATATATGTTATGTACATATCCTTTTTTACCTTGTAATCACTACGATCAACAACTAGGTGGTGGGGTAACAGCTAACAAGTATGTAAAAAAAACATTGTAGTAAAATGAAGTATTAACAAGATTGAGTTTAGAAGACCTTAAGCGAAATGAGTGGAGATGATAAGCAAACAAGACCCAAGTATTATCCAAGAAATACTTTCATAAAACCCCTTTTTTTATACCAACTAAGCCTTCAAACCTTTAATACACATTGGTCTACCATATATATGATGTTAGTTAACTTGTATGCTTTGTAAATAAAATTTTATGGATTGTGTTTGTGTTTGAGTTGTGAGTCGTGGGTGGGAGAGACCAAAAGAGAGAAAAGTGTAGTTTTTTTTCTTAAGAAATGAGAGTTATATTTACTAGTAATGTATGTATATGAATATCCAAAAGTAGTCAAATGCATTTACAAAGACCAAGATATAGGGGGACGTGAGCTAGTATGAGAAAACAAATAGATATTTTAGTTTAACTCTACTGGTATAATCATTTCTTATATGCATGAATGGTCAAAATGACTATTTGAGACCAAGACTAAGAAAAAAAAAGGACGGCTAGACATGAGGGTTTTAAGGAACCATGTTTGTCAAAAGTTATCATGAACTAGACTAGTACTTGTAGTTTAGATAGGCATTGGTGCTCCCGGGTATGCCTAAATGTATTAAATTGCGAAACGTAAACGTTTTACGCAACCAATAAAAATAAAATATAACAAGTTGATTATTACTTTCGTAAAAATAATATATGCTTTGTTTGACCGGAAAATTTAATTCGTTTGGTGTCCGTTTACGTTAAATGTTGATTTTTAACTTACACGATTTAACTTTAAACTAATTAAAATAAAAGTAAACGCGTGCGAGAATAGAAATAAATAGAAAAAAAAATAGTGAAATAATGACGAAATAAACGACGTCATAAAATGACCTGAAAATACCAAATGTTACATTAAACACTTAATAAGCTAATGAAAATGAAAGATAAGCTAAAACTAGTAATAAGCTATACCTAAAAAGCAAAAGAGATTAAAAATAAGCAATGACAACAAGCTGAATAGACAGAAAAGGTAGAAATGGCTAAAACACTTAAAATTTTACACTAAGAAGCAAATAAGCTAAAATAAGCTTGAGACAAAACCAAATAAGCTAGAACATGCCTAGAAAAACCTAATAAGCTAAACTAACCCTAAATAAGCTAATGCAATAAGCAAATAAGCTAAGGGTCCTAATCTGCAGGCCAAACAGACCTAAGGGTACTCTATGGGGCTTATTTTTAAGCACTTAGAGGCACCTAGGAGCTTAAGGCTTATAGGATCTTAAAGAATAGCTTATAGGCTTCCTAGAAATGCAAAAAGGTAAACTAGACTATCTTAAGGAAGCCAAGAAAAAGCCCTATAAAAAGGGTTGTTTGCACTAGGGGAGAATTTATCAAAGAAAAAGGGGCTAAAAGTCAGCTTATAAATAAGCTGGAAAATAAGCTCAAAATGAAAAATAGCTTAAAACAGATTTAGAGTGACTCAAAAGAAGCTTGTGCACAAAATTTCAAAGCTGAAATCCAATTTTTACACCATCTGATATTGAGGAAATGAAAAATGGCGTTTCTCACAAAGTTTAACTTGAAAAAAAAAATTGACAATTTAAATAAAACAAAAGCTAACCAAATGAACTACTTATACTGCATTGAACACAAAGAAAAGACTCAAAAACAATGGTTTAAAAACAGGTTTTAAAACTTGAATCAAATGGGTTCTTACAAAACTGTTGTCACCACAGCTTTGAAAGAAACTTATTGAAAAACTTCAAAAACAATTTTTAAAACTAAAATCCTTTTGAAACAAATTGAAAACAAGTTAAAAAGACTTGCCAAAGATGGCAAGGTGAACCAATGGTTTTTTAAACCCCAAATGACCCACTTTGGGTCTTGACCCAAACACTTCTTTAACTTTTTGAAGTACTTTTTAAAACTGATTTATAAAGATTTAAGGTAAGGCTTTTGAAAACAGATGATAATCAAACAATGTTGAGCAAAAATAAGCTAAAAGAGACAACAAATAAGCAGATTAGTAAAAAGCAGTTTATAAGGTAAATAAGGCAGTTAAAGGCAAAAACTTAAATAAATGATAACAAGGCACAAATAAAGACAAATAAGCATAAAAACCATAATACACACACAATAAGCTGAAAAATACCGCAAGATAGCACAACTACAGTAAAAAGCAAAAAATGGAATAAATAAGAAAAAATTACCAATCACTTGCTCAAAACAGAAATAAAAAGAGTCTACAAGCTCTTAGCTTGTCAAAAAGACAAGAGATAGTAGGTTATAAGCTCTTCCACAATTAGCTTATCATCCAGTTTAAGCATTTTTTTGTGTTTTTCTTAACAGATTTTATATCTAAGTAATTTTTGTTATATTGAAACAGGTTACAAAAGAGCTATTTAAGAGCTTATATGAGCTTTTAGAACATAAGATAACACAATAACTCAAAACTTAACTAAGAAAAACTTCAAATCTTCATTAATGCTAAAACAGTTTACAATACTTAGAATTTAAAAGACAATAACTTAAAATGATTTTAAAAAAACACTAGGTTAAACTAAAACTAAGATAAAAACTAACTGCCTCAATGGGCTTACAAGATGGCCTATTTATATTAAGCTAATGAACATTCTAGGTCTTGAGGTCTTGACCTCTTCTTTCCTGTGCTTTCTTTGTGAGAGGGATTGAGAGTGTTTTTGTTGTGTGAGTGAGCCACAAGCACCATCTATGTCGTCCATTTTGAGTAGCCAACAAGTCATATGATCTTAACCATTGATTTCTTGTCATTTTCCTTTGCCGAATGAGGGAGTTGGGGATTGCCAAGGTGGATTTTTTTGGTGGGATAAGGTGGTAGGATAAGGTAGACAAAGGGGAGAAGAAAAAGGGATTGTGTTTTTTTGTCTGGTGTGAGAGGTGGGGGAGATGATGAATAGTGCCAAAATTTGGGCGGGAAAATCTGTTTATACCGTTTAAGGTATAAACAGGGGTGAGTTTGGTGGGTTGGCAATTTTGATCCCTCATCTTTTATAAGTTAATTACATTCGTGGCCCTTGTAGGTATAATAACTTTGAGGGTTAGGCAGGAACAGCCCCTCAAAGTTATAGGAGGTTTTGCAAAGTTAGTCCCTAAAGGGACTAACGAAGTTATGGTTAAAGGGTTAGGGACTTAACGAGGGTTAGAAGTGGAATTGGGCCATGTGTGCACTGTTTTGGGCCGGCTTTTATAAAAAGAGTGTTGGGCCTTTGTTTAAACTTTTGGTCTTCAATATTATACTAATGGGTTTACCCGACCCATTAGATGGGTTCGGGTGGGCCCATTAAGTATTCTTTGGTGTCGGCTCCGGTTTTGATCGTTGACTTTTTCGGGTTGACTTTGACTTTTGTTGACTTTGGCTTCGATTTAACTTTGTCTTTTCACGCTTTTCCATTCCGTGCTCGATTTTGTCTGTTTTTGCTTGATTTTTCGTCCTTTTGTCGGATATCCGTTTTCTGCACAATATAAGTGAAAACATACAAATACAATGTATTTTTGGTACGTTTTGGGTCATTTAGGTCCGATTTTAACGGTGAAAGGTATGTGTAATTAAACGCATACCAGCAACTACAATTAAACTAAAAACGTAAACGGAAAAGTAAAAACGCGACTAATAAGCAAGTATGACAAATTTAAGCCCTACGAACGCAAATTTAGTTTTAATAAATCTTAAATGACTAAAAATGATTTTCAGAAAAAGAATTATATTTTTTTGGTTTTTATTTTATTTATTATGAATTAAAAATGATTTTAATATAAAAAATTAATTAAAAATAGTAAACTACTCCTAAAAATTCTAGAAAAAAATATGGAAAGTAGAATGGATTGAGTAGAATCTAAGAAAAATACTAACTTGAAAAATTGCTTAATGAATAAGCACAAAATAAGCAGATAAGCACGTATAAGCTAAATCTTAAAAATGACCTTAAGTACAATTTAAAATGGAATGCTATTGGAAAAGTCCCAAGGGCGCAGTTGGTTAGTGTGTGTTGTGTTGAGGTGTATGTGTGCTAAGGGGAGGTCACAGGTTCGAACCTGTGGCTTCCCTTTTTATTTTTATTATTTTTAATTTTGAAATCTTTTTAGAAAAACTGAAAGAACACCTTAAAATAAGCAATTATTATAACTAGCACTTTTTAAGAAACTTAATATTAAGCTTAGAATAAGCAAATGAATGACAGAATGCTTAAAAGACTTCACAAGCTTAGATGTTTAAACTGTATAAGCACAAAAGCTTCAATAAGCTCAAATTTTGACCTAAAAAACACTTAAGACCTAAGACCCAACTTAATAAGCAAAACTAAACCTAGAATAAGCAATTCCAACAGTCCATAAGCTCAGAAATCCAATAAGTTTTTTTTCTTTCAAAAACTATTATCCAAACAGCCTTATAAGGCACTTTTAAGCTACTTAACTAATGAGCTAAATCTTGAGACCTAAAAACAGATTCAATTTGGCTTTCAAAGAACACATAAAATCAAGTTTTCAGAACTTTAGTTAAGAAATAAGCTAGAAAAAGGACTTTTAAAAATGACAGTTAACAACTAGACTCTTTTTTGGATTTTTTGAAGTTTAACAAATGCAAAGTTCAACCCTAAGATTAAGCTACTAAAAGTTAAAATAAAAACTCAAAAGCTAAAAACAGATCAAGTTTGTAATCCAAAGAGCTTAAACATTCAAATTCAGATCTAAAAACAAACTTGAACTTATCTAAAATTGCTGTTGAAAATTTGAACATTTAAAACTTGACTAATGACACTTAAGATAAATGAAAACCAAAAGGACAGTCGCACACTAATATGAACTACTTTCTATTTCATTTCAAACCATTAACAATTATGAAAACTACATCTAAAAGCTATCTATAAAGATCTAACCAAATCAAGCTTTAAATCACTCAAAATTTCCACAGTTTCAAACCTTAAATATATTAGACTTAAAATTTGAGATTTAGACTTTGAAAACTTGTTAAAACAGACTAATAGGACAAGATTAAGCTCAATAAAGTTGATTCAAAAGCCCAAGTGGCCTAGGCAGCACTAACAAGAGTTAGTGTTGCTTGTGCCAAACACTATTTTAAAACCTGATTTCCCATTTTTAAACTTCTAAAGAGTGAATTAAGCTAAAATTTATAAAAAACAAATTACTCACTAAGCAAATTAAGATCAAACACACAATATCTAACATAAAATAAGCACTAGTCTATAAGCTATACTAATATGCTATACTTTTTGATTTTATGACAGAGTTATTATAAAGATAAACTAAGAAGATTTAAACAACACATAAGCAACAAACAGTAATATAAGGTAACAAAAAGCAGTAATAAGAAAATCTAAACAGTTAATAAGACCTAATAAGCAGAAATAAACCATAAGCAGTTTAAAGCTATAGAGTGTACATAGGAGCTTACAAAGGCCCTTTGCTCAAAACAAGGGCATCAATATGCTATTAGAGCTTATCTATTGAGCTCCAGCTTATCAAAGATAAGCTGGTATTATCCATGAACCCATCCAAGTCTGGTTCATCATCCAATATAAGCTGAGGTAAATTTGGGGAGGATTTTAAGTGAAACAAGCTCAGTTAAACTTTTGAGACATAACTGAGTGACAAGCTAGCTTAAGAGTAAAGTAGAGAGCTTATTGAGATTTTTAGAGAATTGATGAGCTTATTAAACCATAAGTGCATTAAGGTAAAAACATGAATTGAACTTTAACTAAATGAAAACTGAACTTTTATTGATTAAACAAATTGAATACAAGCTTTAAAGAAGGAAATTGCATTAAATTGAAAACATTAAGCTAAAACTATTACAATATGCTAATTTCTACTTAAGCTAAGCTAAAACTACTCTATATGCTCAATTCTGTGTGTGAGAGTCTCTATTTATAGGGCTGTAAAGAACCTTCTAACCTCTTAGACGCTCCCCTATCCTCCAATCATAGCCATCCAATCATAACTACTTTTTGATCAATCAATATCATCCATTGGATCTTGTGCACGCCTCCTTAGCCAATCTAAAGTTGTGGGATTGCCAGCGTAGCTAATGAGGATGTCAGACGTGTCAGGGTTGTACTTCTAGAAGCTTTTGATGCGTGATTTACCCTGGCGTGTTTGATTACTCTGTAAAAGTGAAAAAGGGAGGGAAGGGGATGTACAGTACATTTTGACTGTGTTGTTTGACCCGTGTGGTATAAAAGGATGACTTGGGTCAGGCCTAATTGGTTTGGGCTTTTGGTTATTCAGTTGGGCCAGGATTATGGATAATGGATTATAAATGGGTTTAAAGCTTAGGTTAATAAGGTTTACAGTATAAAAGTTATTGGGTTAACCCGACCTAATAAAATGGGAATGGGTTAGCCCATTAAACTCAAATACGCCTTCGGCTTTAGTTTTTTCGCGGTCATTCCATTTCCGTGCTCGGCTTTGTTCGTTTTTGCTTCGTTTTTGTCCTTTTTAATTAATATTCATACCTGCAAGACACAAATCACAAAACATACAAATACAATGCATTTTTATCTGATTTTGGTAATTAAGTAAAAGGTATGTGTAAATTAACACATACCAAAATCCCCCATACTAAGCTATTGTCGTGTCCTCATGCAATGTTATGATTACACGCTTAAAACTAAAAATTCCAATCTCCCTAAACTAATCACCTCGAAAAGTAGCTAAGTGCTCATCTAAGGGGATTAAGAAATCAATAGTTATGAAACGCCCCGTTTTACCATTTATTTATACACCTATTTTTTGTATTTTTCCGTTTTCTTATTTTTATAGCAATATAACTAAAATGTTTGGACTTTCGTTATTTCTATAACTTTTAGAGTCATGGAATAAGAAGCACTTCAATCCTAAAATGCCCAAAAAGGATAAATTCATCGTCCCCGATTTTTCACCCGCCCCAAACCAAGCTTAAAAACGAAATCATTGTTAAATACAAGTTAAGATGCTAACACTACTCATAAATGTTAATTGTGTAAGTATAAACTTAACTTTTCGCTCCCTTATTTCCTAAATCCTCTAAAGATTTTATTATTATCATTCATGACAAATAAATTAATGTCTTATTCATATAAAGTAAACTCGGTTTAGACCACAATTAGTTTGAGATCCTTTCCTAAAGAGATGATATGGTGAGAATAAGGTCCACATTAAGGTTCTAATTTCGCACGATTTAGGGGTTATCCTTTTTAGATAACCACAGAGTCGAAATTTGGCTTTATTATTATTATTATTATTGCAACATTATTAAACATCGGCCCTTTAGAAGGCTGCAACATCGGTTGTGAGCCGGCAAGATGCAGCAAATATATTTTGACCTCGGTAATTTCCTTAACCTTTTAGAAGGCTGCAACATCGGTTGTGAGCCGGCAAGATGGAGCAAACTTTTATCAGTCTCGGATTATTACTATGTGCCTTATTTAGAAGACTGCAACATCGGTTATGAGCCGGCAAGATGCAGTAAACTTTTATCAGCCCACAGTTTTTATTATTATTATTACCTCCACCCTTTAAACGACTACCACATCGGTTGTGAGCCGGCAAGAGGTAGTGGTCTTATTTCGGCTTCGGTTTATTACATAACTTATTATTATTAGCCAAATTTCAAGTCTGGTCTTTTAACAACTACCGACATCGATTAGCAGCCGACCATGGTCCAGGAGTCTATTTCCCCACAACACTGACAAAACCTCGATGTGTACCTTAATTTCACCATAAGGAATCTCTACGAAGGGATTTAAACTAAGAATCGTAAAAACCTAAAGTAACTTTATTTATTAACAATTATATAATGTTTATTAAGCTGATGGAAGCAAAAAGCCACAATTAACCTCTATGAGCCTTAAAGAGTTCCAACTACTCTATGTTTAACATCTAACTTATATAAAACTCTATCATTTCTCGTTCTTCGTAAATTTAAAATCTTTAATAGAAAGATCCGCGAATGCTTAGTCTAATAAAATAAGCTTTGCATATTTAAAGTCTATCATGGAAACTTGCAAACTCTTGGCTTTTTCAAGCTAGAATTCGCGTTTTAAAGCTTCTTATATAAAAGACTAGCAAAAGCTTAAATTTATATAAGTTAAGGGGCAAGCTAGAGCGCAACATGCTCGATCAAGTCAAAATTTATTCCTAAAAAGACAAAACATCGTGTCTAAACACTTATTCTATTTTTGAAATTTTTTTAATTTTGGCTTATTTTTGATATTTTTGGTGGAAAAACGGGGTTACGTGAAGACAAGGAAAATGCAAGCAAGATCGAATCGAAAGATCCCCCCATACTATAACTACACATTGTCCTCAATGTGAGAGTGTCACCCCCATACTAATTTCAAGGCATAATCCAAATATTAAGGGGTTTCCACGCAAATCTAAAGCCGTTTATTAAGTATGCTTTATAGATAAACGTTAAATCAATAAGATCTCAGATATCGGATTCCCGTATAAGCATGCAAAGGATTGAAGATCGAGTAGACGATGGACAAAACTACGAGCACGAGAGTCTTTAAAATCCGGGGCAACCCTTGACATAAACCACAAAACACGAAACACGAGAAAGAAAGAGGCGAGCCTCCTCACATCATACTTATTCATAAATATACTACTACTAAGGATAAGCATGGGTTGCCACCCACGAAGCGCTTGTTTTTTAATGAGTCACTAAGCTTGACTCTTCCCCGAATTTATTTGTCCATGGGGAAATTTTAGAGATCCGGGACAACCATTGGTGGTATGTCCCCTGTAAAATAGTGCTTAAGTCTATGACCGTTCACCTTGAAGTTTGGCCCGTTAGTTGAAGATAACTAAACGAAGCCATAAGGGAAAACTTGAGCAACAGTGAATGGTCCGGTCCAACGAGTTTTTAGCTTCCCCGAAAAAATCTTTAATCGAGAATTGAAGAGAAGAACTCGATCACCAACGTTGAAGACGCGGTTTTTGATCTTGGAGTCACGAATCTTCTTCGTCTTCTCTTTGTAGATCAAAGAATTCTTGTAGGCTAGATCATGAAGTTCGTTTAATTCATTCATTTAAACTTTCCGGTGATCACCCGCGGTCTTAAGGTCTAAATTACAAGTTTTAAGGCCCAATAGGCCTTGTGCTCTAGCTCGATAGGAAGATGGCAAGCCTTTCCTATACGAGCTTATAAGGAGTGCACCCAATGGGTGTTTTTAAAGTGGTACGGAAGGCCCATAATGCATCATCTAACTTATCGGACCAAGAAGCACGGTTTTCACCTACGGTCCTTTCTAAAATGCGTTTTAAACCACGATTCGAAACCTCCACTTTCCCACTCGTTTGTGGATGATACACGGTAGAAAGTCGATGAGTAACTCCATATTTAAGCATAACTTTAGCAAATTGATCATTACAAAAATGGGTACCGCGATAATTGATTATAGCACGAGGGGTTCCAAATCGGGCAAAAAGATATTTTAAAATTTTTACAACAACTCGGGCATCGTTAGTGAAGAGCGCTTTTGCTTCAACCCATTTTGACAAATAGTCGACGGCTACGAGGATGTACTTGTTCCCTCGTGAAGACAGGAACAGTCCTATGAAATCGATGCCCCACACGTCAAAGATCTCGCAAACTTGAATAGCATTTTGAGGCATTTCATCACATTGCAAGATTTTGCCTTGACGTTGACAAGCATCACACTGTGTGACCAAGTCATGGGCATCTCGTTAAATAGTACGCCAAAAGAAACCGACATCAAAGACTTTTTTAGCGGTGTAGTTGGCACCATGATGTCCCCCGGTGGGTCCATTATGGCAAGCCGTGAGGATATCAACGATTTCTTGGCCGTAAACACACCGTCTAATCACTTGATTCGCACAAATCTTAAACAAGTAGGGGTCGTCCCAAAAATAATTCTTAACATCTTTAAAGAACTTTTTCTTTTGTTGGGACGACATCCCTTTAACAACGAAATTCCTCGCGTGGTAATTTGCAATGTCGGCAAACCATGGGGTACTTGAATCATTATGAGAAGATATTATTACAAGAGTCTCGATAGGAAAAGTTTCATTAATTTCCGTTTTCCCGAGATCACATTCATGAGGATTTTCTATTCTAGATAAATAATCGGCCGCGAGATTCTCCGCTCCTTTTTTATCACGAATTATAACATCGAATTCTTGGAGTAGGAGAATCCATCGGAGCAATCTCGGCTTAGCATCTTGCTTAGCAAGAAGATACTTAAGAGCCGAGTGGTATGTATACACTATGGTCTTTGATAAGACTAAGTAAGGCCGGAATTTCTCGAAAGCATACACAATGGCTAATAATTCTTTTTCCGTAGTCGTGTAATATGCTTGAGCATCCATCATGGTCTTACATGCATAGTGTATAGGCTGAAAATGTTTGGTTTTACGTTGCCCCAAGACTGCACCTACCGCGTAATCACTAGCGTCGCACATAATTTCAAATGGTAGGCCCCAATCGAGGGCAACTAAAATCGGGGCTTCGGTTAACTTTTTCTTAAGTATATTAAACGCTTCAATACATTCATTCGAGAAATCAAACGGAGTTTCTTTTCCAAGAAGATGGGTCACCGGCCGGGCGATTTTAGAAAAATCTTGGATAAATCGACGATAGAACCCGGCGTGACCTAAAAAACTTCTAACACCTTTGACGGAAGTCGAACGAGGGAGTTTAGCTATAACATCAACTTTAGCTTTATCGACCTCAATCTCGGACTTTGAAATTTTATGTCCTAAAATAATGCCTTCTTTTACCATAAAATGGCATTTCTCCCAATTTAGAACTAAATTAGTGTCTTCGCACCGTTTTAGCATTTTGTCTAAATAGGAGAGGCATGACGAGAAAGAATCCCCGAAGACCAAGAAATCGTCCATGAAGACCTCCATTGTTTCCTCGATCATGTCGTGGAAAATGACCATCATGCACCTTTCGAACGTGCCCTGAGCATTACATAAACCAAAAGGCATACGATGGTAGGCAAACGTCCCATAAGGGCAAGTGAAGGTGGTCTTATCTTGGTCTTTCGGGTCAATATGTATTTGAAAATATCTAGAAAAACCATCTAAAAAGCAATAGTATTCATTTCCCGCGAGTCTCTCAAGCATTTGGTCCATAAACGGTAACGGGAAATGATCTTTACGGGTGGCATCATTTAACTTTCGGTAGTTAATGCATACGCGCCATCCCATAACTAATAGAGTAGATATCAACTCATTATTATCATTTTCAATTACGGTCATACAACCCTTCTTTGGCACACAATGAACGGGGCTTACCCACGGACTATCAGAGATAGGGTAAATGTTGGGAAATAGATTGTAAAAGACTTAATACTGGTAGTATAACAGTTAAGTCTGGTTGTAATAGTTAGTTATGGTAGTACTGAGTTAATACTGGCAGTACTAAGTTAAGTCTGGCAGTACTAAAGTTAGTACTGGAAGAGTAGCAGTACTAGAGTTAGTACTGGTCATATTTAGTTAAGTCTGTTCATAGTTAAGTCTGTTTATGTAACAGAATAGTAATAGTTATCTTAGAGATATCCTAAG
>BQNB010008285.1:45637-90514 GCA_026074375.1 Tanacetum coccineum | reverse complement strand
GTCGGCTACAATCCTGAAATAAGTCTGACGCCGTCCCGTTGGAATCCAGACGGCGTCGCAGGTAATTTTGACGCCGTCTCCACAGTCTGTAAGCAATTATCTTTTTCGACTTGAATGTAAAGTTGTAATCTTGTCTGTTTCTTCTTCAAATGAGCCCAAGTCACGTGTATTTCCTCCAAAAGCCATACAAGTGCTAAAAACACAAAAAGAAACGATTAAGTACGTATTTTGGAGATATTTGTATGATTTAAGGGGTTAAATGACCCCGAAAAATGCATAAAATGACACCTCATGAAAGTTTTATGGACCAATTTCGTTAAATCAGACAAACCACAGAGACAATTTATGCAATCTATTATCTCATTAAATCAAGATAAAAAAAACTATATGTGTCACAATTCCATATAAAGAACCTAACAAAAAGTACACGTGTCCTTATGAGATTAAATGTAGGTGTAAGTGTGTGAAGCAATAGATAAAAAATTACCATTTTATCTTTTATTCAATAAGTATTTATATTTTTTTTACATAAGAAATAACACTATGTAATAATCTTTTGTTAACTATGATCTCATATTGTGATAAAAAAAATTTAATTTTTTTGCCAATGTAAAGGTTGTTTTTTATCTTCGAAACGATTCTAATATTCATATGCTTTTGAAATGATTTGCAACTTATATTATTTAACCCATTATAAAGTTTTAATGTAAGATAATATGAATAAAACATTACAAACCTTTCAAAAACTATATAAATATTAGGCTCATTTCGAAGATAAAATAAAAACCTTTACGTTGCCGAAAAAATGCAGTTTTTTTATCGAAACATGAGATCGTTGCTCGAAGAAAACTATCAAATAGTGTTGTTTATACGTTTAATAATGAACATGACAAAATTGATGTTCTTTCCTTACACTAGTATGACTAAAATAGTTGGTGGACCTACTCATACATAAAAAAGAGATACACAGTACGACTAGAATCAGTTTCAACAAAAAAATAGGAGAAATGCTATAATCACAAACAAACTTTCACAAAAAGTTTTACAAAATTATTTGTCATATAACTTGTGGATACATGTAAGAGAGAGAATTCAAAAGTAACTTTGATAAGGCCACTAATTACATGACAAATCATTTTGTAAAACATTTTGTGGAAGTTTATTTGTGATTCTAGCATTTCTCAATAAATGGTACATATAATATAACCAAATTCTACCCATACATTTTGCTTTTTTTTTAACGGCGAAATTTATTAAAAAAAAACTAGCAAGGAGCTAGATATTACAAAGATACAAGATGAGGATTTTTAAGCCAATCAATCCAACTAAAGGACGCTTTACATCTAAACCGACACCAATAAAAAGACCTCGACACCACATCCTCAAAGATAGTCGCCATAGGAGTGTTCTTCGACCCAAAAATCTTCTTATTGCGAAAAGACCAAATATGCCACCACATAACATAAAAAACTCCTTCAAGAACACTTTTAAGCTTACTTGATAAACGAAGATTCGAAAGCCAAACCACCCATTCTTCATACGAGGATAATTCCCTGAAGCTAATATCCCACCAACGAACAATATCTTTAACAATTTGGTAAGAAAACAAAAGATGGCTAGTCAACTCCACTCCATTATCACATATTGGACACGAAATAGAGTTAATGACCATGCCTCGACGAGAAATATTAAATCTCATCGGTAAATAATCAAGCCTTACTTTCCATGCATGCACGTTAACCTTACTAGGAATTGCTTTTACCCACCGAGTCTTGGAGGATACCTCCGGTAATATTTTATCATCAATAAGTTTTCTAACTGAAGCAATCGAGAACTCTCCCGAACCCTCCAAGGACCAAACCCTTATATCTCCACAAGGGACAAGAGAAACGGATTGAACCTGATTGATCAATGCTATGAATTGTTCTTGTTCCACTCCACTTCTTGGGGCACGACGAAATGAATGGTCCAAACAGGGATGCGCTAGCTTACAAGCCACAACTATATTCTTACAAGATTCAAGAGCATACAACCTCGGATACAGGTTTTTGAAAGCAATATCTCCACGCCAAACATCATCCCAAAAAGCAGTATGCTCCCCATTGCCAATCTTAAATTTCATACACTTCAAAATATCGATGTCTTGATTCTTTAACGACTTCATCTCATGTACTATATCGATCCAAATAGATGGGAAAACTGATTTGGTTTTCTTCCCCACTTTCCCATCGTCTTCATGGATCGCTTTGATAACTTTCGCCCATAAAGAATTGTTTTGAGTATAGAAGCGTCACACCCATTTAAACATGAGGCCTCTATTCAACGCATACAAACTTAAAACCCCAATGCCTCCTTTTTCTTTGGAAGCCAAAACGTTTTTCCATTTCACCCATGACGTCTTTTTACTATTTATATCATGCCCATTGAAGAATCTTCCGCGAATGGACTCTAATCTCTTGAGCACACAACGAAACTCTAGGAACTTTAAAAAAAAAAATAGACCATATGATATATAGCATCGCTCCGAAAACCCGACGTTGAGAAAGAGTAAACCTTCACAATTGAAACGTTCGTCATTTTCCATTTTGAGAGACGAGAAATTACACGATCAACAACTTCATTCTAGGATTGAACACGAGACATCAAACCACCCACTTTCGACCCTAAATACGAAAATAGAGGTTTGAGCGTAAGACATCCAATCTTGGAGGCTGCTAACTCGACTTTATCATCCTCTACAGCAATCCCTATTAACTTACTTTTACTCCTATTGGATACCATACCCGGACGCATAAACAACCACTCAGCAACTCACCAGCACGTGAATAATAGTGTCGATATTCACATCATTCCATTGACCCACAAAAACCGCGTCATCTGCATAAAACATGTGAGAAATTTGCAATGAAGAGCTGAGCGTAACTCCTTTAAACATTCCTGCTTCCACCACTCTTTGAAATGAGATATGCAAACTCTCCATAACAAGAAGAAACAGAAACGGAGATAATGGGTCACCTTGTTTGAGCCCCTTGTAGAATTGGAACTCCTCCATATGACTACCATTAATAATAATCGAACCTCTAGATGATCTAAGACAACTTTGAATCCAATTACACCACTTTTTACCAAAACCAAACTTTCTCAACACATCATCCAAAAAATCCCATCGAACCGAATCATAAGCCTTTTCAAAATCAACTTTGAAAATTAAAGTTTGTTTCTTCTTCACCTTACACCATTGAAACAGCTCATTTAAGATAAAAGGACCATCTAGGATTTGTCTATCCGTAACAAAAGCCGATTGAACCTCATTTACAATATCACCCAATACCACCACTAGACGATTAGCTAATATCTTAGCAATAATCTTATACAAACTCCCAATTAGACTAATAGGTCTAAAGTCTTTAACCATATTAGCATCAGGAATTTTTGGAATCAATGCAATGAAAGATGAGTTACTACCTTTAGGAAGGAAACCATGTGTGAAAAAATAAGTAACAGCGTCCACCACCTCTTTTTTAACAATCTTCCAATAACGACGGTAGAAACCAAACGTAAAGCCATCCGGACTAGGTGATTTGTCAGTCCTACAATCCCATACCGCCCTTTTAATCTCCTCTCTGGACACTTCAATTTCCAAGTCCGCTTGTTGATCAGACGACAAGGTTCTCGGAAAATTCATATCTAAATGGAAACGTTGCTCAACAGGTTTATCAAACCTTTTCTTAAAATGTTGTAGGAACTCATGTTTCACCAAACGCGGATCATCTGTCCAAATACCGTCTATCAAAATGCCTCGAATATTAAGCTGGTTCATCTTTTTATTTAAAATACCATGATAAAATTTAGAGTTCTCGTCTCCTTCAATAGCCCATTTTACCTTATCTTTTTGAGCCGTTTCCAATGATTGAAGGTTTTCCAATTCTTGTAACGAATTAAAAACATCTAATCTTTTTTTAACGACCTCAGAACTTCCTTAGCCTTTATCTATAATTTCGTCCAAACCAGCTAGCTCTTCTTTAATTCTTACTTTTCTGTTGCTAGCATTCTTCTTTTTATCCTTATTCCACTCTCGAATCTTCACTTTCAGGTGTTTCAACTTCATCATTAGATTGGTTATAGCATTAGACTCAACCATAGGGGTCTCCTTCCATGAATCTTCTACTAATTTATCAAAGTCGTCCATTTCAAACCAGTAGTGAAAAAAACGGAAAGGAATTAGACCATAATCAAAATGAACCTTACGCATCAGAATAGGCCTATGATCAGAAAGGTATCGATCCAAGGAGATTGCTGAAATATACGGGCACGAACTCAATAAGCTTTCAGAAACAAGAAGCCATCTAGTTTGCTCATCTTTGAGGCTAATTTATGACACCAAGTAAAATAACTACCACCTAGAGGAACCTCATCCAAACCCGCGTTAGCAATGAACATATTAAACAAATTAGCACCTTGCACGTTAAACATCAAACCGAATCTTTCAGTCTTTTTACGAACCTCATTAAAGTCTCCCATAATAACCACCTCACCTTTCTAATTATTAATCACATATACCAAATAATCCCAAAGCATCTTTTTTTCATTTAACTCTTGTGGAGCGTAGACCGATATTATTAAAAGATCTTTACCATTCTTCAACCAAACTCCCCTAATCATGACAAAATAATCAGAAACCATGGCATTCATTTTGTTGAACGAGCTAGGATCCCATACACAAAGAATACCACCCGAGTTACCAACCGAAGCACTATGAACATAATCAAATGCAAAGTTTCCCCAACACATTTTAACGTTGAAAAGCTCAACATCCTCCATTTTTGTTTCTTGTAAAGTAAGAAAATTCACCTTATTACGAATACATAACTCCTTGACCCAATCATTTTTAGCCTTTTGGGCAAGGCCTTGAATATTCAACGACAAAAAATTCATCGGTAAACATCTTTCACTCCTTGTGATTCAATTATCTCTTCCATGTTTTTCATACACCCTTCCATATTATATCCCATAGTTTGACCTACTTTCACCAATTCATCCATTAAATTCAATATGGATCCTCCTGTCCGTGGGCCTTCTGATTTTTTAAAGTGACCTGAGCAAACCGACTCCGCTGCATCATCTATTGAATACTTATTCGAACACTTCTCTTTAGTACCCAAGTTTTCCTCTTCCTCCAAGTTCCTTTGAGAACAATCACCACTATCTTTTTTTGACTCATCATCCTTCTTTTCATTCACTTCGAACTCAATGTGTAACATCCGACAATTTTCAGAATTTTAAATGACTATTTTAAACTTTGACTTTTCAGGTCCGATCTTACTTTTTGACTTTTGATCTTTTATCGTCAGATAAAAACAATTACTCAATTACTGCGTAACTGTAAAATTTTCCGAACATATTTTCCGATAATAAATCATGTTTATTATACCATACCTTGAGTACAAACTTATTATATAAATAAATATAATATATATTAATATATATATATATATACTATATATATAAATATATAGATATATATATATATAAAATATATCTATATAATAAATAAATATTTTACTTATTTGATTTAAAACGAGAAAATATTAATTGTATTCCTAAGTTGACTTATAAAAAACGACTCACTAAATCACGTTTTCACAACTCGGACTCTAAAGCAATTTGATGTAAATCGAAATTCCGAACAACTTTTTAGTTTTGACCGAGACACGAAAACAAGCAGAAAATGACTAAAATAGCCTCGCAAAATTTTGAACACAACGCGTACCGACCCAAGAATAATTAAATTCATATTTAATTATCACTTTTATTAAATAAAAATATTTAATAAATTAGTTAATATTTTATCCAATAGCGTTTATTTAAAAACGCGAACGTCGAAATTAATGTTTCATTTTTACGGACAAAGCTTACATGTGATACCCAATGACTACCAAATAAATAATAAACATTTTATATAAATTTTATTAAACGCTTATGAAAACTAGTCATGTAAATACTCATACTTCATGGAAAAATCATTTTGAACACAACGGTGAAATTTTCGTATTTTAAATCAATCGTTAACTAGCCTAAACGAGTTTCGAACCAATATTTTATAAAAGCTTCTCAAAAATTTCATCCTTGGTCCTTGTAGTAATAATTTCAGCATCACCCCTCCAAGTATTATACAATGTACATTTTCATTTATAACTTGGCTATATATATAAGTAAAATGATTTAGGGTTATACCATTTTTTTAACCTAGCCCCCATCTCATATGTCTCTCCCTCCCCTCTCAATAAATCTGGCGCCCCCATCATTATTCCGGCCACCAGAAAATATTCCGGTGAGGCAGCCGCCACCACCCGACGCCCCCAACCCGATCTCCACCACCTTCGTACCACCGCAACCACAACACCATCACCAGCCGCAAGTTTTCTTTTCTTTGTTTTCTAATAGAGAGTAGTATTTTTAATATGGATCGGACGTCGCACCTCACTCGTTGGTCGGTGGCCACAGTTATGGTGTTTTATTTCTTTTTCCAATCATTAGATGATGATTAATTCTTAATTATTTTCTTAAGTCAACGTATGGATCAGATTTGAAGATGTAGTAGTAAAGTTTTCTTTTTCTTTTAATTTGTTTGAATACCTATTTTTAGTTCTGTTGAATACTTTTGGTAAATTTGGTTTCTATTTTCAAATATTCCTTTCTAGTGGCAACGTTTCCAGTTGCTATACATTTCAAAATATTTTTTTTCTATTTTGAGTTGAAACCTTTGTTTTACGTTTCCAAATTAGTAATTTCGTGAGATACTAGTGGAAAATAATTAAATTTATGAATATGGGAAACGTTGTATAAACGGCAAGGTCATGTCAAAATTTCTATAAAAATTTTATGTACTTAATAAAATTTCTATCATATTTAAAACCCGATAAAAGAACGAGGTATAGTCTTTATATTTATAAAATTTTAATTATACAATAACCCGGTGAATAATCGGAAACTATACTTTCACAAACGATATAACTATTTTAACTAAAACCCGTCAAGAAAACGAAATACTAAATTACAAAATATTATTTTATAATTCACGACTAGGACAAAATAATAACTCTTGTAAAAACTTTAAAAATGTTATTTACTTAATAGATAACTTTAAGACGTGTGTCTACTTTTATGCAAGGACTTTTTATTAATTAAATTGGTGTCGAAATATTTTGTTTCAATTATTTTTGTCACGTTTCGTATATAATCGTATTAAGTATTATATACCTCGGCCACTTATCTAATTGTTTGTCTTTGTTATATAATTCACCATACGAATTATATACTCATTCATTTTCCATATGTAATATATACGGGATATATTACATACTTTGCTTTTACTTTCGATTTATTTTATTTAACCAACCACCAAACTATTACAACTTTAAATCTAAATCTTTTATCAACGTGTCACGTTGACGTACTCATTCATCGGAAAACCAAGTACATCATCCTAGGCTAGTGGGTCATAACCGTTAGGATCAGCTGCATCTTCTTGGTCGAGCCGTTCCAGTTTCCGTTTTGTCTGGCGCTTAATATGCGCATTCCTGCCAATCGTTCTACAACATCGATGTGAGTTTATAGCCCCTCTTTCACTTGTTTTACAATTGCTTTACAAATCTCGGGGGAGAATACATGCTCAATACAACTTGTTTACATATTCGTTTGCAATATCTTTTACATACTTGATTTTGCAATTCATTACAAACACAATTACATGGTTGATTACAAACTTGGTTTCATACTTTGTCACATACTCATTTGCATACACGTTTATGAAACTGTTTACATACTCATACAAAACTCATTACTTTGATTTATATCATACTCTTTTCCTACATATGGATTTAAGTACTCAAAGCAATTTACGAAACAATAGTTAATTTTTATTGACACAATGTTTTTTTTTCGGTTATCATCTCCTGTTACATGTGCCTAAGTACATAACCACCATTGCCCTTATCATGATCTGTTAAATGTTCTTGAACCGGAGGATCGGTTAAGGAATCGCGAGTGTATAAATTAGAAAAAAATCTACTTATGATTGACATCCTATTCGGGTGAGTAGCTCTCACTAGTTTTCCGACTGTACGAAACACGAAATGCATACATGATCGGAACAATTTGGATGTTTAACGGGTTTGAACATCGCACGGGCCTTTATTGCTAAATTTGCATACATATATGTCGAGCTTACATTTCAGTGTCAAGACTTAGTGCAACATTAGAAATTATTAAGTGGTCTGTAATTGTTATAGGAGACCCATACATTTTGGAAAATCAACGATCACACTGTTCCATAACAACTTAATTGAAACATTACTAAAAATTCTGAACACTTTTTCATTAAATTGCGGCGAAGCAATAAACACTAGACTCTTTTCGGTCTTACATTACTCTATACATTTATGGGCGATTTATTAAAGGATTGAAATGATCATACAAACTTATAAATCTTGGGATTCCAATATTTACATTTAATAACATACAAAACTCTATGAACTCACCAACTTAAATTAGACACTTTTAAGCATTTTTTCTCAGGTGAATTAGATGCTGCTTACTTGATTGCATTGGATTCCTAAATTGACACAATATTTCATTCATGATTTCTTCTACATACAAAAGATCAAATCGTCTTGTATTCCTTTTAAGCTTTTCATTGTGATCAAATTATGGGACACAATGTTATATCAATTTAAAGAAAATCACGAGATTACTTTCAAAACGACAACATTTAGAGGTCGTTCTCTTGTATCTTGAGTTGTTGTATTATGAAGTAACGCCCCATGACACATTTCCGCTGCGACCCCTTTTTGTATTTTACAGTTTTTGTAGTTGTGTTTATTTTGCAGATTAAATAAATAAGTGGATCTTGTATTGGTGGTACTGTTACATTTGGGACCGATATATTTTTGTGGAAATCGTAGAGGGGGTGAATACGTTTCCATTTAAAAATTTAAAATGTTTCGTATCAAATTGTCCGATCAAGTTAGACGCAATGTGAAAAGTGTGTATACAACATTTATATTCACTATAGCATACTCATAATATTAACTTATATCTATGGCATAATTATCACCCAAACAATATAAGCAACCATTTACACACATATAGATATGATGCAAGTATAAATGTAAAGCGATAACGTAAATAAAAATAAAAGCAAAAGGTAAAAGGAAATGCAAACCGGACGCGATGATTTATAGTGGTTTGGTCACGAAGCACCTCTTTGCCCTACTCCACTTCCCCGAGTACCCAACTCGAGAGTTACTTCACTAGTCAACAAGCTCCCTTTAGGCGGAGAAAACCGTACACGACTAAGCTTACACTGATTTCTAAAACTAAGCCAAATGTTGAGTTCTAATCATAGCTAGAACCAATCTATCACAACACAACATACCACTTCACGACAATTCACAACTTGGCTCACCACACGACTTCTTCTTCACTACACGACTTCACTTAGACACTACTACAATCACACCAATCTAACACAACTTACTAAGATCACCCTGATCTAACTATACTTCCTATGATCACCACAATCTAACAACTATACATACCATGATCACCATGATCTAACTATTACACAAGTTTAGAATACATGGACTGGATCTATACATTGTGAATGTAAGACATGTTACGAATGCACTAACTAAACTACATAACTTCGTATCTTGATGATAACGAGAGTTCTTCTTTTGCACTTGGAGGAGTAAGCTTGAATAACTTGGAAACAAATGCTTATGATTACATGATCAAAGGTTTTTAGAATATGTGTGAGATGTATAAACTGATTTAGGACAGAAAGAAAAGGTGCAAAAGGTTGGAAAATAAGTGGGGAATAGTTCAGTATTTATAGGAAAATTGGGGAATCTTTTCTGTCTTAGGCGGCCCCCTAATAGGATCGGATCCCCCTTAATAATAAAAGGAGGCATCCCTTATAATTAAGGGGGCCACCCACCCCAGACGCTCCTTTTTTTTTCTTTTCTGGAGGAGGTGTTTTCTGGAACATTTCTAGCCGTTTTAGGTAGAAATTTTGAATTAAAAATATTTATTTTGAATAAAACATTTCTTTTAAATCTAAAATGTTTTGTAAAAGTTATAAAAATGTTTGTGACATTTTTTTATGAAAAATGTAAGGTTAACTATAAAATCCTTTGATCACAAAATAAATTAAGCATTTATTTATTCATACCTTAAGTGATTTACGTCGGGTGCAAACTTCGTTGAAGCAGACTTGAAGACTCAAGAGATGTTGTCGTATGAATACATTGACGATTTGTGATCACGAGTAACTTAAGAACTTTACGTATGTGTTATAAGTTACATTTTGTCACACCGAAAACATAATAGAATGTATAGATTTAATATACGTCGTAATAATTTCAATACCAACAATCTCCCCCTTTTTGATGATGACAAAATATGTAAACTATAACTCATAGTAAAATATATAAGTTACTTGTTTACACTTCTTCTCCCCTTTATGTCGAAACAAAAAGGTGAACACTTCAAGTCATTTATTCCATTAGATGAGACTTTTACTAAACTTCAATTGTTGAACCAAAGAGGCGAGCTTGCATCATCCCAAGTGAAGCCTTGCTACCTTTAAGCTCATTTTACTCCTATGACACTTGCATCCCATTGTATATTGTCTTTAGCGGATCCATGGATCAAATTTATTGCAAATTCTTAACCTACATCAAGGGTTAGTTTCGTGCGACAATATATATATATATATATATATATAGATATATATATATATATATATATATAAGAGCAATATTTTAGGGGTGGAATACACATATCAAGAAATGTGTAGATGTCATAATGGTTGCAACTCCCTGATTGCTAGTAAAGCAACACACGTAATTATAAAATATAATATGATAGAAAATTACCAAATTACCCTTGAGGACAAAGGTAAAAAGGAAAATCTTCACAAATATATATAATATAATACGTATATTAACCGGGAAGTAATGATTCCCGGGTCGTTATTCCCCAACGATTTATGACTGATACGCTAATACGTTTTGTCTGTTCGGACAATGATTTGAATTAGAAACAAAGATTGATTTGATTATCTATTTCTATGAATTAAAAAAACAATTAAAATAAGCAAATGATAACAATTAAGCACGAAAACAAATAACGGAAAATCAAACTTTAACTAAAAACGCAAAACGGGAACCCTAAATGCAATTAAAAACCCTAAATTTCCAAATTTAAACCTAAAATGAAATTTTCTTTTTAAATAGACTCTAATTGACTAAAAAGTAAGTTTAAAGAAAACTAGAACAAAAACGGATTAAATGAGCTTAAAAACAACAAATTGTAAACGGGAACGAATCCCGTTCTTTAAAAATTGAAATTTTGCAAATTAAACCCTACGAAAGTAAAATTTTCCTAGAAACTTTACGATAAATTTTTTTTCTTTCTAAAAAAGAATTATATTTTTTTGATTATTTTTCTATTTTTTATGATTTTTTAAAGTTTTTAATAAAAATAAATGTTTAAAAATACTAAACTAATTATAAAAATTCTAAAAAAATACAAAAAATAGCTTGAACTAAGACGGACCTAGGAAAAATAAAGCTTATTACACAGGCTTAATCGAATAAGCTGTGTAAAAAGCTATAACAGCTTATTGTGCTAAAAGGGAGAAAACGTGTATAAGTATTAAATGTTGTAAAGGTATAACGAAAAAGACCCCAGGGCACGTTGGGTAGAGGTGTGTGGTGTGTGTTGTTTATAAGGGTTGAGGGTGTTGAGGTCGGGGGTTCGAGCCTTGCTCACCCCCGATTTCCACCTCCCCCCCTTTTTTAGAAAAACTTTATAAAAACAAAGTTGTAGAAAAGTTGAAAATAAGCACTTTTAATAAAAGAAACTTTTTATGAAAAGCCCTAAATAAGCTATGAAACAACTTAAAACATGACAAAAACACTTAACTTTATTTTTTTTTGTTCTTGTAGATAAACATTATAAAGCTACAAATACTAAGATAAGCAAAACAGACCAAATAACTACAAGCAACTAAAAACTAATCTAATAAAGCTAAACTAAGCTAGAAATAAATAAAACATAAGCCATAAGTTGAAATAATCCAAATGGTATTTAAACAATTCTGAAACCAAACAGGCCAAATAGCAAACTTTAGGCTTAATTTTAAGCTAACTACTAGAACCTTATGAAGATTAGCTTAACAACTACTTAAAGCTCAGCTAATAAGCTTTTTAAAACAATAATCAGTAAACATTTTGAAATACAAATTAGCAAAGAAAAAGCAATAAGAAAAAGCTACAAGCAACTCTTGATATTTTTGGATTTTTAATGAAAAAGCTAATAAGCTTCCCCTACTGACTTAATAAGCTTAATACTAAATTAAACTAACCTAATAAGCTAATTAAAATAAAAATTAAGCAAAAGTTTTAAGAAATAAGCTATAAAACTAACTTAAGCACTTAACAAGACTTGATATCCAAACAGTCCCTATAGGGATCTTTGAGCTTAAATTCTAACAAGCGAATAGAACCTTATGCCTTAGTGGCTTATATTTTTAGAAACCTTATACTACTAGCTACTTAAGACAACTCTTAAAAACTATTTTGAAATACAAATGCTTAATGAAAAATCTAATTGAAAACAGCTTGCAGACAGATTACCATATTTTTTTGGTTTTTTTAAAAGTTTTTTGTGAAAAAGAAAGAGGACAGTTTTGCATTCCTAAAACAGATAAGCAAATAAACTTTTTAAGCAAATTTAAGACCTAAGCTATATAGATTAACCTATAAACTACTTGTGCACAAAATTTGAAATGCTAAAATCTATTTTACTACTATAAAAATATCAAAGCTAGAAAAATGGACATTTTGGCTGTTTTTATTTTCTGATGCATTTGACAAAACTCAAAACCATAAAATGCAGACTTAAGATTCTTATTTCTACTCTTTCAAAACACAAAACTAAGAGCTAATTATACTTGAGCAAAGACTAGAAATTACTTAAGCTTAATATGCAAATTGAGAAAAGAAAGATTATGACTTATTAGGAAACTAACTAATGAAAACTTATCTAACACTAAACTAACTTATAAACACAGCTTAAATAAACCTATATTTGAGTTTTAAGACAAACACAAAAGACCAAAAAGCCAAGAAGCAACACAACTTGTGTGTTAGTGTGCTGACCCAAACACCCCTTAATTTTTTATGAAAAGTCATTAAGCTATGAAGTTCTTGAATCTAAATAACAAAAACTAAGTACCCAGATATAAAGAAAGCATTTAACAGTCCTAAATAGCATATAACAACAATCAATTAAGCTAGAATAACTAACATTAAGCTAATGCTACTTTTTTATATTTTTTTTGACAGTTTTAGCTAAAACCTATTGAAAACTTGAAAACAAATTTAATAAAAGCCTAAACTAGAATGATTAAGCTATATTAAGCAAGTACAACTATAATAAGCATTTTATAAACAGTAAAGACATAAATAAAAGCAACTAAAATAAGCAAGTTTAACAATAATAAGCAAAAGACCAGAAACTAAGCTAGTAACTAAAGGCAGAGAAAGTAAAAGGTATAGAACCTGAAATCCCAGCTAAACAGGGATTATTGCTAAAAAAAAGAGCTTAAGTCTACAAGCTCTGGCTTATTGAAAATAAGCCAGTAAAGTCTATGAACCCTTCCTTGTTTGGTTCATCATCCTTATATAAGCTGTGGTAATTTTAGGGGAAACTTTTGTTCTATTAAGCTTATGACAACTTGTTAGGCTATGAAGATCAATTATGAGCTTATTACACTTTTAAGTAAAACTATGAAACACATTAAGCTTAAATGACAATAAAACACTTTTATTGATAAAGAGTAAAATTACTAAGCTATTAAAAGAAATTACATAAGCTAATTTTATAAGCTAACTAAAAGCTACTCCTAGATATCTTGCTGTGAGTGATGGATGCTTGTATTTATAGCTGTGGTGAGAAGCTTCTAGGTCCCCTCAGTTAGTTACACGCTCCCATCTATCCTGTCCCTTCATTCATCTCAATCATTGGATCTTCATTCATGGCCCTTGGATCCTTTTGATGAGCATACGGATTGCTAGGTTGGCATCCGTGTGTCAGACTTTGTGTGCTTCTTTTGCAAGCATTTTAGTGTAGTATTTCACTTCTTAGTGTGCTTTCTTTGTATCCATGTGTGATTCCCTTGTGGGTTTCCACCAATGAGAGGGCTTGGTGATGTATAACTTTGCCAGCTTGGAACTTGACCCTTGAATTTCCAAGCCACATATCCAATTTCCATTTGCCCTTTGTTTTGAGCTTGGTAAAACTTGAAGAAGACAGTGAATAGTAATAACAACATTTCCCGCGCCTTTTCTTTTATAAAGGGGTGTTTGATTTTTTTTTCTTTTTACCCGGGTTATAACTTCGACTTATAAAAGGATTTTTGGCCGGGTGTATTGAATTGGGCTCGGGCTTGGTATTGTTATAAGGGTTAATGGGTGTTAACTCTTTATAAATTAAAGAGTTAACACCGTTAGGGTTTAGGGATTATTTTTGTAATTTGGTTAACTTTGAGGGACTAATTTGGAATTTTTAGGTTTTGTCTTTTTATGGTTGACCACTGTTGACCATAGGTTAACTTTTGTTGACCTTTGATAGCATTCTCTGGCTTTTGCACACTCAATTCCGTTCCTGTGTTCGTGATTGTCCGGTTTTGACCGTTTTCTTGAGATTTTTGCAATATCCGTACCTACACAATCAAAAAGACAAAACAAGCAATATACAAGCATTTAAAGCACACTTTTGTCTTTTTTGGGCCATTTTTGATTTAAAATGGATATGTGTTTTCACATATATCAAAATTCCCCAAACTAAGCGATTGCGTGTCTTCACGCAATGTTATATGCTTTATAACCAAATACCTCAAAACTTTCCCAACTAAACCTTTGAAAAGTAGCAAAGATTTTTGTGGGAAAAATTAAGAAATCACAAGTTATGAAACACCCTATTTTCCTATTTTTCTAAAACATTTTTTATATTAATAATATAACTGAGATTATTTCGACTTTCGTTATTTCCATAACTGTTAGGGATCATAGAACAAGATGCATTTCGATCCGAGAATGCCCCAAAAAGGATAAATTCATCGTCCCCGACTTTTCACTTATCCAAACCAGGCTTAAAACGAAATTACAGCTAAATATCAGTAAATATGCTAACACTACTCATATTTGCAACTTGTGAACTTTTCACTCCCGACATTTATTATATCTTAAGTGAGTGTGCTATTTTGAATTTTAACCATGGATTAAAGTTTTGCAACATACTATGCTTTACGTTCCACCTAAGAATAATGAGTTTGAAGGCGAGATCATCCCATGTAACGACTTTCATCTCGGCACATCCCAACCTTGCGGCTAAGTGACCAGGCTTTTGACACCCCACATAGACTCGTATCGGGACTCACAGACCTTAGGTATCAAAAACTCTCAGGTTTCCTGAATATTCATAGCTTATAAAATAGAGTAGTCAAAGTGCAAAAGCATATTTGAATTTAACAAAAAAATCAATTTATTAATTCAAACTTAATTATTTAGACATTTATGCAATTGTAACCCTCGACCTTTTAGAAGGCTGCAACATCGGTTGTGATCCGGCAAGATGCAGCAAACTTTTATTAGTCTCAGATTTTTACTTTTACTATGGGCTTTCTTTAGAAGACTACCACATCGGTTGTGAGCCGGTAAGAGGTCGTAAACTTTTATCAACCCACATTTTTTATCACTTTATCATATATATATATATATATTATTTATTTATTTAGAGAAGACTTCTTTTTTAAAAATTCAAGTATAAATTTGAACTAAGACTAAATTTTTTTTGCTATATATTACATAAAAAATTATTGATTTAAGTTTAATCTCCAAAAACAGCACGTATATTAATCCGGTTAGAAGCTTATGGGAGAAAAAGCAACAAGTTACATACATGAGCTCTTAAGATTTCCAACTAATCCTTGTTTAGCATCCTACTCATACTTAACTCTATCATTTTTCGTTCTTCGCGAATTCTCGCGAACGCTTAGCCTAAAAGTTAAGAAACAAGCTAGAGCTCAACACGCTCGATCGGGTCAAAATTTACTCTTATTCTACCCAACAAGAAAGTTAAAATTATGTCAAAAATACTTATTTTATTTTTGAAAATTTTAAAATTTTTCATTTTTTTTGAAATTTTGGTGGGAAAACGGGGTATGTGAGAACAATGGAAAAGGTAGGTAAGATCATATCGAAGATATACTACCCCATACTAAAAGCAAACATTGTCCTCAATGTTTCCTAGCCTAAGACTCAAAAACCCCATACTAGAACTCAAAAAGGTCGAATGCATAACTCAAAATGAAGAAAGTATCACAAATATCTTAAGCCATTTATTAAGTGTGCTAAAAGATAAATGTTAGTCGATAAAAATCTTTAGGATATCGGATTTCCCCAAACTAATGGCAATCAAAGGCCAAGAAGCTCGAGTGGATCGGGACAAAACACCGAACACGAGAGTCTTCAGAAAATTTGGGTAAATCCTACAAACAATCACAAGTACAAACAACAAACATAAAGAACGGAAGAGTATAAGCCTCCTCACAATACATCAGAAGCTAGAAAGAAAATAGAAAATGGATAAGCATGGGGTGCCTCCCACGAAGCGCTTTGTTTTTGGTAACCGAGTCACATAGCTTGACTCGATCCCTGAATTCATTCGTCCTTGGAGAGAGTAAATGGAAGAGAAAATCTCAATCGGGCTTTCATTAATGTTTAAACATTAAAGCACATGAAAGTTCCATCCCGATGAGATGCCACCGACCCTAAGTAGAGAGAAGTACGGGAGATACCTCAGGGTAGGTGAGAAATAGGAGAAAAGTCCGAATGACAAATGTGAAGGAATCGTCATCTTCAACATCAATCTCATCTCCCCCTGAGTCAAAACATTCATCTTCATCAAAATTGTTAATCACGGGTGCATCAGTCTCAATAATTAAGCTAATCTCAACATCTGGTGGTTCCGGAGGAGGACAAGGAAATGATGGATCAAGATCAAAGTGGAATGATTCAAACTCAGGAAGCTCCAAAAGAGGGTTATTTAAATCATCAGAAATAACAGTGTCAGTCAATCCTCCCTGATTAGGCTCAATATAAAAAATAAACGAATCATACTCAGGAAGAGAGTTATTAGCATGAGTAGTGGTACTGCCACTTCTCGTCTCTTTCGTATGATTGCTAAAAGTCTCGAATTCAGGTAAAGAATTATCCGAATGAGAAAAAGAAGTATCAAACTTCTCAAAGAACGATTCACTATCCACAATGGGATTAGGAAATGAAAAGGGAGATTTGAGCACATAATCAGAAGTAGGGTTGTCTTTCAAAGATTCGATATTAGTAACAAGACGACTAATGTTCAACAATTTCTCACGAAGAATAACGTCTTGGATTTGAAAAATATCTTCTAAGTCAAACTCTTTCTCTTCTTGATCATTATTCACCTCCTCTAAGCTAACGATCTCCAAATTGAGAGGTGATGCTTCAATGTACTCGATGTTCTCATAAGAATCGTCATCACTTGAAGTACCATCATTGTTAGAATCGGATAAAATCTCAGAATGATTGCTCAAAGCATCAAAAGTGGAAGGATCTTCACAAACGGGCACATCACACGTATCTTCGAAAATACCCTTGAACTCACTTGGGATTGGGACAAGGTTCTCAACACTAGACTTTATTACTTCGTCTGATTCCGTTGCTGGAATAGTGTCAAGATGCTCATCCTCCATTATGAGAGAGTCAACGGCCTCCTTGGTTGATAAAACGGGTGTGATTGCAATGGTATAGTCCTCGTCATCATCATAGCAAATGGGAATCTTCCAATATCGATCTTTAGCTGCTTGATCTTCCGCAATTCGCCTTTCTTCTTCCTTCTTTTGCATAATTTGACCAACCATATCACATATGGATGTCATTTGCTCCATAAGCTTATTTTGAGAATTGAGAAACTCATTTTGAGCATTTAAGATTGGATGATTAATGGTATATTGTAGGGGCTGAAATTGGTCAAAACCAAAAGAATTAGGATCATAGCAAGAATTTTGCTCATAATAATCTTTATTCATTGGTTGACAGTGAAAAGTTTCATAAGGACCCCCGCAATTTTCACAACAAAGATATTGTTGTTGAAATTCATGAAAATCTTGCTGGAAATTAAAGTCTTGATTGTAACACGGTTCCGGATAGATAAACAGAACTTGATGTGTACAAGAGTGACCATAACGAGCATCGTTCCCGCAAAATTCACAAGAATTCAAAGAAGGTTGTGGAAATGGGTTGAAAACGTTAGGAGAATCATCAACAGAATTAGGTTTGGAATCATAAGTGAATGAATTCTCATCTTCAAAATTGAATGTCGGATGAACACTTGGCAAAATTTGTGGGGACTCATCAATGATTTGATTGCATGGTTCCGGATTAGAGATAATCGGAGTTTTTGGTGGACAATTATAACCAATATGAGCACCGTTCCCACAAGACTTGCAAGTACATCGTTGACAAAAAATATCGTCTAACGAATCACCACACTTGTAACAACAATTGTGGTTAATTTGTAGAGGACTTTGCGAAGAATTTACACCGGGGTCTTGATTAAAGACGAATGGCTCTTGAGGTGCACTAACAATGTTAGTGTTGTGATTGGATAACTCAAAAGTGTTTAGAATTTCGTTTTCATCATGAATTGTATACCAACCTTCATTCAAACACTTTCGCACAAAAGCACAAGGTCGACAATATAAACCATCAACCGTGTTTCCACAAGTTGCACAATTCTGAGGTTTAGGAACAAGAATCTTAGAATCTTGTCTTCAAGACCTCCTTTTGAACAACAAAAGTCCGCAGTGTACAAAGCTCCACAAGTCATGCATTCTTTAATCGAGAAGAGGGGGTTCAAACGATGATCGAGTGACCGTCATAAGAATTAAACAAATTAGAGGATTTAATGAAAAGAATTATAGGATAAGAAGAAAAAGAAGATTATATTTGGTTTTTAATCTATTTTAACGATATTGTTATAGACCAATAGAACTCAAATAAACAAAACTACTTCACGGTAGCTCTTAAATTTTTACTTTTTAATGGTGAGTCGTGCATCGCAAGTGACACAAATGCAAGTTTTTAAATCTTTTATTCGAGTTTACTCTTACTAATGGATAATACCTCAATTGAAGGTATTATTTGTTGGTGTTCTTTTATCAACTTTGTTTATTTTATTTTTTATGGACAATTTTTATATTTTGATTTTTTTTTATATATATATTTTTTATATGATAATTATACTAAAACAGAAAAGGAAAATATTTTTTTACTTTTTATTTTTTATAATTTTTTTATTTTTTTAAACAAAAACAAAACTTTCAAAAATGAAAGGGTCTTCAAATCACGATCAACAAACTTCAAACGAGAGAATCTTAATCACAAATCCCCGGCAGCGGCGCCAAAATTGATCTCAGAATCTATATATACGTAATAATAAAATATAATATGATGGAAAATTACCAAATTACCCTTGAGGACAAAGATAAAAAGGAAAATCTTCACAAAATATATATAATATAATACTATCTAAAACCGGGAAGTATGGATTCTCGGTCCGTTTATCCCAACGACTTGTGAAACTTGAAACCACGTTAGGATGTTCGGTACAATGATATAAATTGAAGACAAAGATAGCGATTTGATTGTTCTACTTTTAAAAAATTAAAATTCAACAAACTCTAACAATTAATCATGAAGGCAAAGAACGGAAAATCAAAATTTAACTAAAAACGCAAAACGGGACCCTAAACGGAGGTCAAAAACCCTAAATTTCTAAAAATAAACCTAACTTAAAATTTTCTTTTTAAATGGACTCTATTTGACTAAAAAGTAAGTTTAAAGAAAACTAGAACAAAAACGGAGTTGAAATGAGCGTTATAACACGAAAAATGAGAACGGGAACGAATCCCGTTCTTTAAAAAACAAAATTTTGCAAATTAGACCCTACGAAAGCAAAACTAATTTTCCTATGAACTTTATGATAAAAGAAAATTTTCTAAAAAAGATTTATATTTTTTTGATTATTTTTCTATTTTTTATGATTTTTTAAAGTTTTTAATGAAAATAAATGTTTAAAAATACTAAACGAACTATAAAAATTCTAGAAAAATTACAGAAAATAGCTTATACTATTTAAATCCTAGGAAAAATAAGCTTGAGATCACAACTTATGGTATAAGCTGCGAAATAAGCTATAACAGCTTATAAGCTAAAATGGGCTAAATGTGTATAAGAATTAAATGAAGGGAAGACATTGAGGTTGATGAGCTATGAAGCAAACGGTTTAAGTACATTGGAGTTGTGTGGTAAGTCTTGGGTTCAGTCCAGACATACGTTTTTTTAATATATTTTTTTTATTTTTTTTTATTTTTTAAACTCAAGAAACACAAAGTTATAGATTTAACTTTTTTTTTACAACTTTACAAAAGAACTATAAACTAAACTCAAATTAAGCTCTCAAAAAGCTTATGACAGAAGCTGTTTCAGTAAGTTGGCTTTTGAGAGTTTAAAAGTTATTTTTCACTTAATTGATTGCACACAACTCATTTTAAGCTCATTTTCAAAACAAAAAGCTATTCTAGAAAGCTTAGGATATGTAAAAGCTAGTTTTGATAAGCTACCTAGACTAAAAACACTTAAAGCTAACTAAATCCTATGATCTAAGAAGCAACCTCAGAAACTATGACTAAAAGCTTAAAAACAACTTAAGCTAAAATGCACAATAAGCAAAAACAGAAACTGAGCTTTTGGAAATTTATAAACCTACTTATAAACTAAAATTCTAAATGATAAAAACTAATACTATTAGCTAGAAATCTAAAACTAAAAGCTAAGTTTAACTTACTATTGTTTTTAGTTTTTAGGAATTTTTGATGAACTTTAAAAGCAAATGTACCCTAGTAAACAAGCTGAAATTAAAAAATCTAGGTTAATCTATTTTAACATATAGTAATCGTAAAAGCCTACTTAATGTTAGAAGCTAAAACCAATTAGCTAACCTAAAATAGATCAAAGACTGCAGTAGGAACTTTCTTCATGTCCTGCTGATGCACTTTGCCCAAATGTACAAGAAACCAATATGCAGGTGACCTTAGTGGTCAATCCTGCATTAAACACACTCAATAAGAGTTTTTGAACACTAATCAAGCAAATTCCAAGCTTACAAAAGCTTGGATCCAAAATTCTATATTAGCTTTTGAAATCAAACTACCCTGGTGCACAGATTATAAAATCAACCTTAACTTGCTAGATTTTAAAAACTAACTTATGAAAACTACTTAACTACTCTTTTAAAATGAATTAAGAAATGAATCAAACAATGTAACTCAACTCATTTGAACTTTACGTGGTCAACCTTATTAAACCAAAACACTCTTTAACTAAGCACAATCCCATTTAAACTTGAGATTTAAAATCTAGTAATAAAGTGTAAAATACACATATCCGTTTGTACCTAAAAAGACCCAATTAAACCCAAAACAGACCAAAAATGGCAAAAATATGCTTGTATTTGTGTTTTGTGTGTGCAAGTATGGATAAGTCAAAAATATCAAGAAAACATTCAAAAACAAGCTAGCCCGGACACGAGAATCAGAAGAGTACAACGCCGAATGCACTTAAAGCCCCAAGCCTTTGCCATTTCCCTTTTATAACAACTCCGGGACCAATCTTGCTATTTTTGAAGTTCCCAAAAGTTATTTATAACTTGAAAAGAGGAAAAGAAAGAGAGGGGCCAAAAGTGTTAACCTTCCAAACTACAACAGTTTTAACTGTCGAAGAAGGGGCGGGAAACACATTTACTATTCATCGTCTCCCCCGTTTTCACCCCTATGGTAAAACAAGGGGCAAATCAAAATTAGAGGGTGCGTTGGTCAATTCAAGGAAGCTCAAGCACAAATGCAAGGACAAATTAGTCTAATCAAGGGGATACTTATCCTAGCTCAAGCTCAAAGGCCACGTAATCAAAGAAAGAAGCACAAATAATGGTGGGTTTTGTGCTAAACTCACTCACAAAACTAACACAAACGTCACATCAAAGAATGCCAGCCTGGCAATCCTCAGGTGTGCACATCTTGATCAAACGGCCACGATTGAAGCTCAAATGATTAGGAAATGAATGGCAGAGATTGAAGGATTGGGTAGCAAGGAAAAAGGTCCTAGAAGCTTCAGCTTGGCACTATAAAAAGGCCTCACTTCTCACACACACACCATCTAGTTTTTAGTTTTCTTTTTATCTTTCTTTTTAGTAAATTTTAGCTTAATTTCGTAATTTTACTTAAATGTTTTTGTAATCTCCTTTTCTAGTAATGTAATTCAGTTTTCAATTAATGAAATTCAGTTTTTAGTATTCTAAATCTCGTTTTCTAAGCTCTCATTTTAAGCCAATTTGTCTCAATAAGCTAATAAGCTCATAATAAGCTCTTTCAGTCTATAAGCTGAAATTGAGCTGTTTGAATTCAGTTTTAATCTTATCTAAACCTTAAATCAGTTTAATCTTATATGGATCTTATTGAATTTGAGCTTTTGGAAGGGGATCTTACCTTGGAAGAGATCCCAAGGACTTATACCTTAGCTTATTAATAAGCTAAGGAGCTTGTAGCTGCCTTAATTGGTCCCTTTTGTTTAGCTAAAGGATTAAGTAAGTTTCTCTTTTCATTCTTCTCTAATTTTAGTTTTAATTGCTTAGTTTTTGCTTATATGCTTAATATTGCTTATTTGCTTATTCTCTTTGCTTATTAGTGTTTAAATATCTCTTCTAGTGCTTATTAGTTGTTTGTCCTAATCTGTTTTTGCTTATATAGTTATAGATCATTAGTTATTAATTTCTGTCATAAAAACTCATAAAATCCAAAAATATTAGTTTAAATAGTTTAGATCTTAGATTAAGGCTTATTCAGTTGTTTAATCATGATTATTAAGTTTGTTTTAAGCTAGTTTTTATCTGGTATTTAGTAATTGTTCATTAAATTTCTCTTAAAAAGCTTTTCTCAGTCCTGTCAAAATGGTAAAGGGGTGTTTGGTTTAGTGCATTCTTAATTTGCACTAGCAGTATTAACATAAGTTAATACTGCTGAGCCTTTACACTACCAGTACTAACTTCCAAGTTAGTTACGCTTTCACAGTTAGTATCTAGCTTAGATTTAAGCTATGAATTCCAAGTAGGTATTAATTTAGGTATTGCTTATCTTAAAATCAGTTTTAGTTTTCATTTTCTAGCTTATTAATAGCTTAAATTGTTCTTAAAATAAATTGCATAGCAGTACTTTCAAGAGAAAGTACGGCATGAACTTTTTAACTTAGCAGTACTAAACCTCAGTTAGTACTGCTGTGTTCTCAGCTTAATTTAGAACTGGTAATTTTAGGATTTAGCTTATCAAAGTCAGTAGGATTTAAGTTTTAATATAGCTTAATACATTTTAAGTCTTAATTTGCAATTTCTAGCTTATTTTCCTAGATAACTTTCGCTGTCAAAAGTCATAAAAACCTGAAAACTCCAAAAACAGTACTTAGAGTCCTTAAGGATTTAAATTTGTTAATTCAGCTTTTAAGTCTAGATTTTACAGCTTAATTAGATAGATTATAAGTAGTTTAATAAGTCCTTAAAGGTTTTAAAATCTAATTCAGCTTATCAAGGTATTTAGCTTACTTGGATTTTGTGTTACTTTGCTTATTTCCTGAGTTTGCTTATTTCATGATCAATTTCAGTAGCATAAAAGTAGTTTAAGCTTTAGTTTCTTTTCATTTATAGATTAATCACATCATAAGCTCTTTAGAACTTCTTTCCTTTTTCATTTTGATCTAGTTTTGAGTTTTCTATAGCTTATTTTCTAAAACATAGCCCAAACCCCTAGTTTCTGTAACAGCTTATTAATAAGCTCTTTTTAGAGCTTATCTTTGAGTTTCAGACTATAGTGCTTTTGTTAAAGTTGTTCTCCCTAGCTTCCTTTACAACTTTGCTTCTTTGAGTTTTTCATAATAAGCACTTTTCAAATTTCACCTTAATTCGGGCCTTAGCTTGTTATCGGGGTAGATTATCAGGGTAGAAAGTGTAACTTTTCGATATTAGTTGTTTGCCAGTTAGTCCCTCCGTCAGCTTGTTAGTTCCTCCGTTAGTTTCTTAGGTATTAGCACAATTAGTCCTTAAATTAGTTTTTTAAATTAGTTCATTAAGTTTTAATTAATAGTTAGGGTTAAGTTTTAATTAGTTTAATTAAGCTTTTAATTAAAAGTTTAAAATTAGGGCTTTAATTTCTAAAAACCAAATCATCAATTTGTTCATTTAAATCAGGATCCGAACTTAAAACGTGGTTTCAATTTCACTAGTCATTGGGGATAACGACCCGGGTGATCATACTTACCCGGTTTAATATACGTATTTTATATATATCTTTGTGAGTGGAATTTTCCAAGGGTTACTTGGGAATTTCCTTAATTTCTCTATAAGTATATTATTTTATACGTGTGTAAAACTTGCAATCAGTTTTTGGCGCCGCTGCCGGGGATTAGTGTTTACGATTCCTACGTTTTGTGTTTGTTGATTTGGTTTGAAGATCCTTTCGTCCTAGAAAGTTTCATTCTTGTTTTTAAAATTCAAAAGTAAAAAAAAAATCATAAAAAATAAAAAGTAAAAAATATTTTCCTTTTCTTTTTAATATAAGTAAAAGATAAAAAAATAAAAAAAAATAGAAAAATCAAAAACATAAAAAATTGTCCTTTAAAAAAAAGAAATAAAATAAACAAAGTTGGTAATCGAACACCAACAAATAATATCTTCTATTGAGATATTATTAATTTCTATTTCGGTGACTTGTTGGTTCCCATAACGTAATCAAAGATTTAACACTTGCCTTTTGTGGTCTCTACCAAGTACGGTCACTGAAAGAAATTTTCAAGAGCTACCGTGAAGTAGTTGATTATTTGGTTTAAGTCTCTTTCGTGTAACCGTTAAAAAATAAAAAAAAAAATAACAAAAAATTAGTGTAAAGTTTTGCTTTTTAATTGTTAGTTTGTCTTTTATGGCACTCGGGGCAATCATTCGCAATCTCGTAGACGTCGTCACAACAAACTCTTACGTTGAACTCAATTGTTGAAAACTAAACGTTTTCCAATGCCGACAAGCGAACCAAATGCCCAAACGTTACAAGCACCCATCGAAGAGTATGAAGATGCTATAGTTGTCCCACCGATCAATGCTAACAATTTCGAGCTCAAGCAACCTTTAATCAATCTTGTGCAAAGTAATAAGTTTACGGGTAGACAAGACCCTCACAATCACCTTCGATTTTTTATAAGAGTAACTTCAACGTTTAGACATCCAGAAGTTCCGACACTTCGATCAAGCTTTTGCTTTTCCCATATTTTAGACGGTGAAGCCCGAGATTGGTTAGACAAGGAACCTCCTAGATCAATTCTCACATGGGACGACCTTGTTTCAAAATTCATAAACAATACTTCCCACCTTCAAAAACCACTTTACTATCGGAATGAGATCATTACTTTTTATCAAAAACCAAACGAAGCCTTTAACGACGCATGGGAACGTTTTAAAAGGACTCCTTCGTCAATTGTCCTTCACCAGGGCTTTTCGGATACTACACCACTCGTACTTTTTACAATTCTTTGAACAAACGATCAATGATGCCTTGATTCTGCAGCAGGTGGCATTTCTTTGATAAGATGCTAAGAAGGTTTAGCCGGATCATTGAAAGCAAGGTCAAAAGTTCGTTTTCCCGAAGTCGGCTAATGATTCAAGAGTGAGTAGACGGATGCTCCTCTTTCTAAATTCTTCACCTTCTAATAATTCTTTCGATATGCAACAAATAGCCGCTTCTCTCGAGGATAAGATGACTATCAAGATGAACAAGATGATGAATGAAATGAAAGCTTTAGTTGTTACTACTCCTGCACCCGTCAAAGCAGTCGAGGAAGTTTGTGTCATGTGGATCATTACATTTTAACCTTTGTCCGTTGACTCGAGGTGAAACGATTTTCCCGGTTTTTCAAGACAATATCCAACATTTTCAACAAACGCAGCGTTGGATATTTTCTCTAAAGAAACCAACCTTCCAATTTAGCGAGTCAAATGAGACCACCCGGTTTCAATCAACCGAATTTCCAAACCAATCAAAATCGTTATCAAGGAACCAATTCTAATTTCAACCAAAACCGTGGAGGAAACTTTAATCAAAACCGTCAAAATAACCAAAACCAGTTTATCTCAAGCTCCACCATACTACACCAACCAATCATAAGTATTACCTTACCACCTCCACAAATAGTGTTTTGAAAAACGGATTTTGATAGATAGTCAGGCAAACGGATGCGGTTTAAGAATGTGCAAATCAAACTCAAGGGTTTCAAATCAATGGCAAATGGTTACAGTTGTTAACAAGCCTATGCACCAAGATTAATGATTTCGGCAATACCAATCAAGCTTCAAGTTCAAGTACTTTACCGAGCAATACCATTCCAAATCCAAGGAACGAAGCCAGAGCAATAACAACTCGAAGCGGAGTTTTTAAGAGGGCAGCATTCCATGCCTCCTCATTTGTTAATCCGGTGTGGTAGAGGAGACGTCAACGGAAACATGTCCCACCTCCTCTAACCACAAAACGTTCAAGAGACAAATTCTCATGACAACAACAAGTGATTCAAGTGGAAATGTCAATTATCCTAAAACATATGACTTAAGCTTTCCTTACCCGGAAAAGAAGAAATTAGAAAAAAGGCAAGAAAAAGATAAGGTTAACTTCAAAGGTTTTTTGGAAAATGTTAAACAAACTTCATTTCATTATTTCTCTTGCGGATTCAATGATCTATGCCGGAAATACACAAAAATGCTTAAAGGATCTTTGCGCAATAGGAAAAACTTGACGAACTTGCTAATACTCCGTTGACGTGAAAAATTGTAGTGCCGTTATCTTAAGAATTACCCGAAGAAATTAGGAGGATTTTGTAATTTACCATACCATGTGATTTTTCAAAGTTTAAAATGTCAGGTTAGCGATTTAGAGCTGTATCAACTTAATCCCTCTCGGTCTTTCATAGGTTAGGTTTTACCAACCTCGAATCAACCCAAATGACTCTCGAGTTAGCCAACCGTCAACTTTGTCGACCGGATGGGATTTGTAAGGATGTGCTTGTTCCTGTAGGAAAGTTTACGTACCCAGCCGATTTCGTAGTTGTTGATTACGTTCCCGACGAACAAATTCCTTTGATTCTCGGAAGACCGTTTTTACGAACTGCTCGAGCTTTAATTGATGTTTACGACGAAAAGTTGATCCTTCGTGATGGAAATGAAAGTTTAACGTTGAACATGCAAAGTGAAAAATCGAAACTCAATGGTATTCAAAAAGTTGGAATCATTCACTGATGATATTTTTAACGTTCCGAATTACATTGGTTTTAAGGACTTATTTGCTCAGATGTATAGTGGCAGTCCCACTATTCAATCCGATGATTCATTTCCTAGTTCTTCTCCGATGAAGACTAGTGATTCTACTTCCGAAGAATTCGCCGATGAATTTACTCCTCCTAACTCATTACCACCGGGTGATGATGTTTCCATTGTTAAAAAGGATTTCCAAGGAGATACGTTTCGAATTATTTCAAATCCTCTTTTCGAATTCGATGATAGTTTCAAATCTAGCAACATGAATCCTCTCTTTGAAGAAAACGATAAGGATGTCGAGATTAAGTCTTCTTCTTCCTCCACACTTACTTCACCGGAAGCAAGTGAATTAGAAGCTTATCTTGAAAATGTTTCGATTCAACCGGGAAATGATCTTAATCTCCCTCCCATCCTTAAAGTTTCAAGCAGCAATCCTACTTCCCCTACTCTCACCGGAGAGAAGGTTTGTTTATGGAAAACGCCGATGTTTTTCTCGTTGGTCCGATTTGTGTGGAAAATGATGAATCGAATTGCGATAAGGAAAAAGATAATGTGTATCTTGGCAACTTACTTAATAAAAAAAAACAAAACCTCTTTCTCAAGAAGTTGAAGAAATCAAGGAAAATGAAAGGAAGCTCTCATGTACTGTTACAATTGAGACCATTGTATGCAATACAAATCACTTTTGATAATCAAATTGATTTTAAATGATCATTTGTCCAAACCAAAAAGACTTGAAAAAAGGTTTAACCATTTTCATTTGATCTCTACTCCACAGTATTTTACCAATTTTTTGTTAGATTCTGACTAGCCTTTTCACTGCGGAGTTGTCGGCTAGTCGTTACTTGAATTCTCTCGGAAAACGAGGACCAAAGTATTCAAACAGGTATACTAGTTTATCATGCCATTCATGATAAAAATCTTATAACATTAAAGGAGAAGTTAAAAGAGAACATTTCCTCCAGGACTCTTTCAGTTTTCAAAGAACCTTCATTTCTTTTACCTCCACCAAAAACTCCAGATGAATGTTTAAAGAATGTTGTGTTAGATTTCGACCAAAGCAAGAAGACGATACCTCTACATATTGAAGATGTCAATACCTTCGCTTTTGTCATTTGGACTTTTCTTCCATACTTCACTTACACCAAGGAATCATTTTTGATTTTCTCCTTTCGAAGTGAGAATTTTGTTTTTGACCCCGGAATCATCACGTTTCAAAATCCAGTGGCAGTTTCAATGGAAATTTCTCGTTCTACATATTACTTTCCCTAAGGACAACTAAAATTCAGGGATCGAGTCGAGCTTGCGACTCGGTGACCAAAAACAAGCCGCTTCGTGGGAGTTCACCCCATGCTTATCCTTTCTATTTTTTATCTAATGTGTTGTGTTGAGAGAGGCTTGTTCTCTTTAAATTTTTCGATGTTTGTTGCTTTTTTGTTTAGGGATTTTTGCAGGATTCTACCCAACAAAATTTTGCAGCCTCTCGTGTCCGGTGTTGTTTCCCGTTCTACTCGAGCTTCTCATCTTTTGTGTGAATTTAGTTTGGGGAGATCCATATCCTTTTAATCATAATCGATTAACGTTTATCTTTGCATACTTCATAAACGGCTTAGATTTACGTAGAGACCCGACTTTAAACATTGAGGACAATGTTTCGTTTTAGTTTGGGGAGGGAATCTATCGATTTGATGTTGCTTGCTTATTGTTTTGTTCTCACGTACCCGTTTTCCCACAAAAATAGCAAAATTTTAAATTTTTCAGTCTTGTTATTTAGTTAAAAAAAAAGTGTTAAGACAAAAATGTAGGTTTTCCGTTGGTAAGAATAAGAAGTAATTTTTGACCCGATTGAACGTGTAGAGTTCTAGCTTTCTTCCTTAACAATTAATGATGATAGTTTGTGCTAGTCTCATGTAGACTTTAAACATGCTAGACTTGAATCGTTAGTAAATGAAGACTTGTGCTAATCTCAAGTAGATTTTAAATATGCCGAGTTGGATTTTATATAGGCTAAGTATTTGCGAATTTCTTTTGTAAAGAACAAGAAATAATAGTGTTATTTATAAGTCATGAAATTAACGTAGAATAGTTGGTTTTCTTTCAAGATCATAGTATTAATTGTTGGCTTTTTCTCCATTAAGGGGGGCTTGTTTTTTATTTTTTTTCAAAACCTTATTATATAACTGTTTATTAAATAGCTTTGTTGGTTTTTTTGGTTAATAATTAGTTAATAGAAGTTTTCTTTAGTTCCTTTGTGATTAAGATGAGTACACATCAAGAATACTTATTTTTGGCTTAAAAAATGCAAAATAATATTACATAAAGTATCTTGGCCAGATTTCTTCCATCGTGTCGGAGGCGTGGCGATGTTGGAGTTTTCCTATGAGGTGTGTCCGGTGTCATAATAAGTAGAATAACCTTCTTGTCGATCGTATCGATGTGGCTTTCGAGATTAAAAAGGCACGGTTTTACTTAATAAGTCCAAGGTCGAAATATGTTTGCTTCATCTTGTCGGAGGCGTGGCCGATGTTCGTAAGCCTACTAAAGGACTGCGGTTTAATAATGTGCTTATTTTGTTTGTTTTGATGCCTTAAAGAGCTACGGGTATATGGTGCAATTATGATTTGTCCATTCATGTCTTAAAGAGCCTTCGGGGATATGGATATGAATGGTGTAGATTGTGTCTTGCTAAAGTAGCTATTAAAAAGCCAAATTTTGGTCGCCTCGATGTGGACTTTAATTTGATTGCAATTTGATTAATTTTGAAAAGGGCTAGGAGCTAATTATTGCGTTCTTATACCACTTACACTTTATTTTCTGAATTAAGAAGTTCTCGAAACAAAAGTCTTAAGGTGCTTCGGGTATATGACTAAGTAAAATCTGAGATAAAAGTAGATTTACCGGGAGGAAGTAAAGTCACATAGTATTTTTGAAGTAGTGTTAGTTATTCATGAATTGTATTTTAACAATGATCTGTTATAAGCTTAGATGGGAAAAGTTGAAAAATCGGGGATGATGAGTTATCTTTTAGACACTTTAATTGTGTTTTTTTCTTATGATACTAAAAGGAATTACCAATGAGGTAATGAAAACAAATACATCATGTCAAACACAAATAATTGTAGTTAGGTAGTAATTATCACGAATAAAAAAGAAACAAATCTTTGAAAATGGAAATGGGTGTTTTATTAACTTGTGATCCTTTTAATTTCTCAATCAAAAATCTTTGCTATTTTCAAGGTTTAGTTTGGGGAATTTTTAGGTATTTGGTTATAAGCATGTGAATTGCGTGAGGACACACCATCGTTTAGTTTGGGGGAATTTTGATAGGTGTAACATTACACATATCCGCGTTTGTACCTAAAATAACCAAATAAACAAAACAGACCAAACATGGGAAAAAAAATGCTTGAATTTGTGTTTTGTGGTATGCAGAGTACGGATTGTCATAAATCACAAGAAACAGTAAAGTCAAGCAACACGGACACGGAGAATCAGAAGAGTACAAAGCCGAAGCCAAAAGAAGCCAAGCCCTCGCCCAAGCCTAGTGATCAATCCTTTTTACCAACCATACGGACAATCTTGATTCCGGAGTAGTATTTATGAACTTGAAAGGGAAAAGTAAGAGAATGGCCTCAAATTGTGGATAAGCCTTGTCCAAACTTCAATCAGTTCGTTAATGTCATAAATTAGGGGGAATAGTCCAATTTATATTCACCGTCTCCCCCATTTCACCATCCAGTCAAAAACAAAGGGCTTTTGTTAATTAAAGGGTGCGTTGGTCAATTCAAGGAAGCTCAAGCAAAATGACGAGATCTAAAGATGGATCTAAATGAAGGTATATTTATCCTAAGATAGCTCAAGCCCTCTCAATTTCTCCACGTTCTAGAAGTGTGAGAAAAGCATGAGCAATTGTTTTGGACTTTTGTGCCTAAACTTCACTCAACGCTGGAAGAGTGAACCTTGTCTTCATACATACTTAAATCGTGATGTGTGATATGCCTCACCGAGACATGAATTGTAGGGCTATTCACACAGATCTACAGGTGTGTGTGTGCCTCTATAACGCGCTATTCACCAATCCGGCCATATCTCACCTATACGCATCCACAATAATGATCGCTAGCCAGAATTGTCTATGTTGCAGAGATGCTGTGTAGAGAATGTTGGAGGAGCAAGGAAGAGTTGCAGAGCTCAGCTTCAGCTTCGGCAATACTAGATCTAAATAGGGCACTCTTAACTCAACACATAAGTGTGGTGCGTTTTTGCCTTTGTCTTACTATTCCCTGCTTTCTTATGTGACAAGAGTCTCCTGTATGCGCTAGATCCCTAATATTCTCAGTACTTTTTGCACACGCTAAACTGCGCATCAAATCGGTTGTCACTCTCTCTTCCTCAGTAAGAGATAGATTCCTAGTTCGCGAATGTATGACTACGAGATCAGTTTGAGTTTTTGCGCCATAAGCTACTTCTTCATTTTCATCACCTAGATATAGTCTATCCTAATAAGCCATTGGTCTCAAAAAGCTAATAAGTCAATATTAGCTCTTTTCAGTCTTTATAAAGTGATTTAGTGAGCAGAGCTTGAATTCAGTATTAATCTTATCTGAAAACCTCTTCGATCAGTTCTCTATATCCAACTACTTTGTCCAGATCGGATCAGATAGTCTCGCGATTACGCAGCTTTTGCGCAAGGCGGGATCTTGTACCTTCGGATCGCTAGATTCCACAAAGAGATCCTTATACCTCTTTAGCACCTTTACATAATCTCGCCTAAGGTGCTGCGTAGCTGCTTTCTATTTGGTTCTCTTTTGTTTAGCTAAAGGATCTAAGTATCGTTTCTGTTTATACTTCTTTAAGTTCAGTTTAATTGCTTAGTTATAGCTTATATGTTTAATATTGCTTATTTGCTTATTCTCTTTGCTTATTTTTAGTGTTTATAATGTCTCTTCGTAGTACTATTAGTGGTTTATCTTCATCTGTTTATTTTTGCTTATGTAGTTTAGATTTTAGTTATTAATTTCTGTCATAAAACTCATAAAAATCCAAAAACATTAGTTTAATTAGTTAAGATCTTAGAATTTTGCTTATTCAGTTGTTTAATCATGATTGTTAAGTTTGTTTTAAGCTAGTTTTTATCTGGTATTTAGTGCTTGTTCATTAAATTTCTCTTAAAAAGCTTTTCTCAGTCCTGTCAAAATGGTAAAGGGGTGTTTGGTTTAGTGCACTCTTAATTTGCACTAGCAGTATTAACATAAGTTAATACTGCTGAGCCTTTACACTACCAGTACTAACTTCCAAGTTAGTACTGCTTTCATCAGTTAGTACTGCTAGCTTAGATTTAAGCTAGGAATTCAAGTAGTATTAAATTTAGTTATAGCTTATCTTAAAATCAGTTTTAGTTTTCATTTTCTAGCTTAATTCATAGCTTAAATCTGTTCTTAAAAATCAAATTGCATCAGCAGTACTTTCAAGTGAAAGTACTGCTGAACTTTTTACACTAGCAGTACTAACCTCAGTTAGTACTGCTGTGTTCTCAGCTTAATTTAGAACTGGTAATTTTAGGATTTAGCTTATCAAATTCGTAGGAATTTAAGTTTAATATAGCTTAATACATTTTAAGTCTTAATTTGCAATTTCTAGCTTATTTTCCTAGATAACTTTCGCTGTCAAAAGTCATAAAAACCTGAAAACTCCAAAAACAGTACTTAGAGTCCTTAAGGATTTAAATTTGTTAATTCAGCTTTTAAGTCTAGATTTTACAGCTTAATTAGATAGATTATAAGTAGTTTAATAAGTCCTTAAAGTTTTTAAAATCTAATTCAGCTTATCAAGGTATTTAGCTTGCTTGGATTTTGTGTTACTTTGCTTATTTCCTGAGTTTGCTTATTTCATGATCAATTTCAGTAGCATAAAAGTAGTTTAAGCTTTAGTTCTTTTCATTTATAGATTAATCACATCATAAGCTCTTTAGAACTTCTTTCCTTTTTCATTTTGATCTAGTTTTGAGTTTTCTATAGCTTATTTTCTAAAATATAGCCCAAACCCCTAGTTTCTGTAACAGCTTATTAATAAGCTCTTTTTAGAGCTTATCTTTGAGTTTCAGACTATAGTGCTTTTGTTAAAGTTGTTCTTACCTAGTTCTTTCAACTTTGCTTCTTTGGTTTTTCCTAATAAGCATTTTCAAATTTTACCTTAACTTCGGGCCTTAGCTTTGCTATACAGGGTAGATGATCGTGTAGAAAGTGTAACTTTTGAAATTAGTGGTTTGCAGTTAGTCCTCCGTAGCTTGTTAGTTCCTCCTTAGTTTCTTTAGGTATTTGCACAATTACTCCTTAATTAGTTTTTTTTCAATTAGTTATCTAAGTTTTAATTAATAATTAGGGTTAAGTTTTAATTAGTTTAATTAGTTTTTAATTAAAAGTTAAAAATTAGGGCTTTAATTTCTAGAAACCAAATCATCAATTTGTTCATTTAAATCAGGATCCGAACTTAAAACGTGGTTTCAATTTCACTAGTCATTGGGGATAACGACCCGGGTGAGCATACTTACCCGGTTTAATATACGTATTTTATATATATCTTTGTGAGTGGAATTTTCCAAGGGTTACTTGGGGATTTCCTTAATTTCTCTATAAGTATATTATTTTATATGTATGTAAAACTTACAAATTTTGGTTTAAAATTCAAAAATCCAAAAAAATCATAAAATATAAAAAGTAAAAAATATTTTCCTTTTTAGTATAAGTAAAAGATAAAAAAAAAAAAAAATTAGTGTAAAAGTTTTGCTTTTTAATAGTTAGTTTTTCTTTTTATGCGCACTCGTTCGCAATCTCGTAGACGTCGACAAACTCTTCCGGTTGAAAATTTTGAACCAATTGTCGATCAAAACGTTGTTCCAATGGCCGACAATCGAACGATGGCCCAAATGTTACAAGCACCCATCGAAGGGTATGAAGATGGTCATGTTTGGGAGTGTAAAATCCTAACTTAAAAGTGGAATTAAGGTTAGCCAATCAACAGTGATTAAGTTCTATATGTATATAAAGAAATCCTAGAAGGAGAGTTTCTGATTGTGAGTCTAAGTATGGTATTTAGGGCCATACATTTTAGTGTGCAATCAGATCCGAATTGGGACAGTTTTGAAGTTTGATTTTATTTGGGATAGTTGCACATGTAATGAGTAGTAGGGAATCACAAGGTAGTTAGTAAACTCATAAATAAACTTAGGTGATTTTTGGTATAATTTATGAAGGTCAGCAAGTAAGGGTTTAAGAGGGTAAAGTTACACTAAAATTATGCACTTTTGAACAAATTGTAGTTAACTAGTGTAATGAGTTAATGAAGTGGTTAAGATTAGGCATGGTGTCTGGGTAACCCATGATGGTTAATCAAACCCTTAGACATCCATCATAAGTTGTGTGACAGGGACTTGAGCTTTTAGCTTGGTCGCGTGTAACCATGTTTATTTATTTGTATAGTTGCGTAATAGGAGTTGGAAGATGCGTTTTAAGCATTCAAGTGAGTTACATAGTCCTACTTTTTATTGCTTTTAAACTTGGGATGGAAATAATGCAAGTGTTTAAATGAGTTTTGAATTCCTGTGATTATGTGTTAGTGTAAATGCATGGACTATTATGTGACTGTTATGCATTTAGGTGCTACATGTTATTGTGATGTGATGTTGATGTGTGTCCTAGTCAGGAGGGTTACTTACGGGTATCCATGGCCTCCTGGCTAGAGAGAAAGAGATTTGGTATGATCCAAGGATGATTGAGGTCATATGCTTGGTGTTTGAATGATTGATTTGATTAAATTGCATGTTATCTTGTATGTTAGTTAGCATAATTGTCATGCAAAAGTATTTTTTTTATAATTGCAGGAATTGGTTAAATTGTTTTGGAAACGGATTGAATATGTGTGTCTGAAAACCTATGTTTCTCACCAACCATTGTGCTGACGTATAAGCATCATTTTCAGGTATTAGTTCCGCTATTAGACGCCAATGTGTTGTGATGATTCCCTTTCTCATTGCGCCTGGCATTTCTGCCTTAGTGGGGTGTGACAGATTGGTATCAGAGCCTTTGGTTATAGAGAAGTAGGTGGTTAAGCCTAGACTATAACCTAGGGGTCCTTCATGTAGATGCATTTAGGGCTTAAGTGTTTAATGCTATAACTGCTATTCTTCCTCGCTATATTGCATAGCTTATATGTTCCTATTTTGTTAAGTTTTCATTTAGTTATTTTGTTTACCATTATCTGATATGATATATATTACTTTCTTAAGTATTTTAGCTATGTTTTTCCCCCACCCGTAAGAAGTCTCGTTGGGGAACCATTTTCCCAATAAGACTCCTTACGCGTTTTTATAAGGATCCATTAAGAGGAGACTCTTGTGGAACCGTAGGAGATAGGATATTGAACGTTCGCGGTATGCGCTGTAGTAGTAGGGCTTTGGACCGTAGCGTCGGGTGATTCTTGCGGAGGGCAAGCAAACCCAAGCGAGGCCCATCATAAGTTTATCCCGTCCTTTACCTCATCATGTTGTTATTGATTATTTCTTTTGGATATTTCGTATTTTGGGAGTCGTTGTGAGAGTTTCATTCCTTTATGTCGTTTTGATTTTATTTTGATATAAGTAAGTAGTTATTTGATGGAGCAGTCTTTATATGTTAATTTTGAGTGGTTTAAGATGTGCAATGTAGAATATGTGCTTATATTTGAATTATGATTGAATATTGGTAGTCTTGGAAGTAACGTAAAGTGTAACGAAAGGACGGCACTTTATATATGGTGGCCAACATAATTATAAAGGCATCACACACGTAGACTTGTGACCATGATTGCATTTATTTATGTTTGGTTGTAAGGTGGTAGTGTAATATGTGTTTTTTTATATGTGTATTCATGATAAGGATGGTGGTATGGGTAGAGAATTATTCTCTTACCCTCATTGGAGGATATGTTAACTTGAGTTGTATGGATAGTAAGTTTCCCTTCTATCTAGTATATGTGGATACCTAGTTATTATAGTATAGAGGTTGCTCGTTTGCTCGTTGTTTGTTCGGATTTCCTAAGTCTAAGCTTAGCATCCCTTCATCGTACTTTGTTAGTAAGGATACCTGATTTTTCCTATTCGACGTCTTGATGTATATTGGTTGTTCGGATCTGCTCTTTCGGATATAGGCGCGTTTCGTTAGTTCTTTCATTGCATTGATTACTCGTATGAGTATCAAACATTGCTTTTAAGCACTAATTGTTCCTAACATATTAGTGTGGATCATTACTCTCTTGGTTGTATATCCCCTGATTTTTGTAACCCGTTGGCGACATGTTAGTATCGATGCCTTTAGGTTTGCTCTGTTGATCGTTATTTTGGATAAGACCTTACATTTTCTTTTGGGTACGTAACATCTTGCATGAGTTTTCTTGTACGAGTTCGTTTGATTTTATTTTGAGTATATGGTTCCTGGTATTTTCTTTCGTTTTTAAACAATAGAATTGTGTTAGAGTCTGTACGGTGTTTTACGATCCCTTTTGGTATTATGGTGTCTTTTGTTTGAGTAACATATTTTATAATTGATGTCTAATTATAAAAGCCCTTTTGAAGTATTGTGTTAGTGTTTGGGAAAAACTGTGTTTAAAATGATCTTTGTAAATAGAATATGTTTAAATGGCCTATACAAATAGGATATGAAAAATGTTGAGTGGCTACATAAATTATATTCTATTATAAAAAGCAGGTTTAAAGTGATTCATAGTGGTAAGGTACGATACACCATTAGATAACCATCTCTAGATTTTTATAACAACCAGAATGAATTTTATAAAGATTACATTTAAGACAATTTTATTTATTATTTAAAATGATTTTTATACTTAAAGTGACTTTCTTTATTTTAAATTGATTTTTATGAAAACATTATTTAATTTGGTCTTTCGAGTAAAGTCGATAATTGGTATAAGAATTTTAGTCTTTCGTATTGATTTTTATGTGTTCTTTTGTCGTTGTCTCGCCTTGATTTTTTTGCTTCGTGTGTTTCCACTCGGTAACATATATGTTTTCCTTTCTTTCAAGGCATATTTTGGTCATTTGATCCATGTCTATTTGCATATGTGGAATCTCCTACATGTATCCTAGCCTTTGACTTGATATTCGTTTGTTATCCTATTCGATTGTTCGTAACCCTTGAAGTTAGTTGATACCGTTGAGTCGTGGAAGCTTCGATGTGATTGTGGGAATGGACTGGTTTCCCAAGAGGAAGGTTGTGATATTATGTCATGAGAAGGTGGTTAAGATACCATTGGAAGGTGATGGGATACTTCGGGTTCATGATGAACGTACTCAAGGAGTCGCCAAAGCCCTAATGAACGCAAAGATAGATGAACCTAGGATAAATGATATACCTGTGGTGCGAGATTTTACTGATGTGTTTCTGAAAGACTTGTTGGGGCTACCAACGCAGTGATAAGTTGAGTTCCGTATAGACTTAGTTCCTGGAGCGACGCCGGTCGCGAAGTCTCCATATCGTCTAGCACCCTCGAAAATGCAAGAATTGTCTGAACAACTTCAAGAGTTGGAAGACAAGGGTTTCATATGACCTAGTCATTTTCTGTGGGGAGCACCGGTGTCATTTGTTAAGAAGAAGGATGGTTCTTTTCGCATGTGTATTGATTATAGGGAGTTGAACAAATCAACAGTTAAAAACCATTATCCACTCCGTAGGATCGATGACTTATTTGATCAGTTACAAGGAGCGTGTCATTTCTCTAAGATAGATCCTCGGTCAGGTTATCATCAGCTACGAGTGCATGAGAATGCCATTCCAAAGACCGCATTTCGAATGAGATACGGACATTTTGAGTCTACGATTATGCCCTTTTGGGTTAACCAATGCACCAGCGGTTTTCATGGACTTAATGAACCGGGTTTGATAAACGTACTTAGGTACGGTTTTGTCATCGTATTCATTGATGACTTTCTTGGCCTACTCATGTGAAGGAGGGGAACATGAAGTTCATTTGAAGTTAGTGTTGGAGTCACTAAGGAAGGAGAAGTTGCATGCTAAGTTTTCTAAGTATGAGTTTTGGTTAGAAAAAGTGAATTTTCTTGGTCACGTGATCAACCATAACGTATTTACGTGGACACGAGTAAGAGTGAGGCAGTGAGGAATTGGATGATTATTCTTAGGATTGCCAGGTTACTACCGACGTTCATCACAAATTTTTTTTAGATTGTTGAACCCCCTTACTTCCCTAACTAAGAGGACTTCTGAAGTAGGTGTGGAGCGTAGAACAAGAGGAGGCTTTTCAGACTTTTTGAAAGAATGATTTGTGTGATACTTTGATTAGAGCGATCTTGTATTGGGTTGATGTGTTGAGTAGAAAGGAGCGAGAGTTGAAATCAGTACGAGTAAGAGGAATGATACTGGCAGCACAAGTGGAGGCCGTTAAAGCAGAGAAGTACTCGCAAAAAGGCTACGTGGTTTAGATCAACAGATGGAAAGAAAAGGAGACGAGAGTTTGTACTTTATGAATCAAATTTGGGTTCTATTGGTAGGAAGTGTAATGGATGAGGCCCATGCATCAAGATACTTGGTACATTCGGGAGTGGATAAGACCTACTATAACCTTGGAGAGATGTATTGGTAGCCACGTGTAGAAGAGGTGAGGGGGAAATTTATAGCTACCTACTGTTAGCAATTGTCAGATTTGTTTAAATGTGAGGCTTGCATTGTCAATGGATTTTTTGGCTTGCTAAAACAGCATGAGATACTGAGTGAAAAATGAGATCGAATCACCATGGATTTATCACTAATATTTCAAGGTTAAAAGTAGTGAGCATGAATGTGATTATGGGTGATGTCGATAGACTGACCATAGTCAGCTTCATTTTCTAGCTATGCAAGAAGATTTCAAGATGTGAAGTTAGCAAGGATTTATATTGATGATATAATAGCAAGGAATGGAATTGTTAGGTCTTGTTTATCTTGAATCATACATATTGTTCATGAAAGCTTAGAGAGAATAGTAGAGGAGGGCAATTATTCAAATTTCAAATGTTATTAAAATGGAGGGAAAAAGGAAAAGTTTATTACAAGTACATATCTTCTATAATGATGTTTAGAATGGGTATTTATAGGAGAAGGAAGGAGGCTTCCCTTCCTTTATTTTTCACGTCGAGTCTATTCTTGGCAAGTATGCTATTTTTACTTTTGGCATTATTATACCTTTTTTATTACAAATATTTTTATTCTAAACAAAATAAGACTAATGACTAAATATCATTAACCACATAATCGACAATTTTTATGAACTAAAAAATCTCCCTAAGGGTCGTTTATCTGGGCTTTCCCTTCGTTTCCGTGGGTTACAGTGGTCCTTCCATTCACATACATCTCCCATCTTCTCATCTGGTTGCGATAGTTCAATCTTACTTCAATCTCTTCTTCAAAAAACTTTAGATACTCAACCTCATCATTTGTAAGTTCTCTTTGTACATAGCCATACTTAACATCATTATTGTAACTCTTTAAACCTTCAAGTACTCTAATTAGTGTTGCATCACAAAACTTATGAATCTATGAATGTCTCATCACCCTTTTCTTTTTCTTGCTATTCTTGTATATGATTCCATGCACGAGCTCATAGATGATGGAGAACATTTTGTGCTTTTCAACTCATGGGAAAGATATTGTTGGTACAGTGAGATTAACTTTCTGTTGATAACTTTCAATTCCAAGTTAAAAATCATGCACTCTTTCCCATATCACTGAACTTCTAATGAATACTGATAAACGACATAACAAGAACAAAAAAACTTGTTTCTGCTAATCAGGTACTTTGCCATTTATGATCAGCAAATATATGTCCACAATATCATTCTTATTAAGATTCTTGTAATCAGGCTCGGTAATTGACACTATGCAATCATTAGCTCTTCTTGCGACTATCTCTGTGATAAACTTGTGCTCATGACCCAATTCCTAGTACGTTTTGATGACTTAAATGATCTTTAAATTTGAATAAACCTCTTTCTTTGGTTTTCCAGGCTCTTTCTGTTTCTTTATGTAGAAGATCTTCGCATGAGGATTCTTTCAATGGTCAACACATATCGAGCTATAAGGATTTTAAATTTTCTTAACACACTTATTTTACACATCTGGAAGAGTTCGTTCTTTAATATCATCATCATTCCCCCCAACCCTATAATTGAGTGAAACTTGTGACAGTGGGACAATTACTATCTTCTCGGGCCCTGAACTTCCTTTCTTCAGATACAAAAGATCTTGATTTATCTAGAGATAGTGCTGGAGCTTTAGGATCTCTTTGACAGCTTTGAATGTGGTGTGGTCTTTCATGGATGTGGAGAGATAATAATTTTTCCTTTCTATTTTCCCAAACAATGTCACTTTTTAAGAAATTCTTCATCTGATCAATATGATATTGATGCTCATCTCCTGAAGTACATCTTTGTCTCAACATCTCATCAGCCATTTTCTTTAACTTTGCTTCATCAATAGTCAGTGATACTTCTTCCATATTATTTGTGATTACTTGCTTTGTTGGTATTTATTCATAATTTGAAGCATAAGAAAATCAGTCCTAAAATCATTAATCATCTGCATTGCTCTTGATTACCTGAAGTTGATGGACCTCGTTCCTCTTCATTGACTTGTCTAGATGATGACTCTCCAGACACATATGCTTCATACTCAGATGTCTTCTGCCGCTTTGCACTATTCTCCCCTTTAGGATGAGCATCATCATGAGGATCATCCTGATCTCTTGGGCGAATCGGCGAAAGAAGATCTTCATTAGTTTGTTGTACATGGATCCATGGTCTTTTAAACTTAATCTGGTTTTAGTGCCACAGTGTAGCTATGTCTTGCTCTATAGCTGGGTAATCAACTTTCATAAAGAGATACAAATGAATATTGTTATTCACGGGAACAGTGTTGTTTGTGATTGTACTGGATGGTCACGAAGGTTGTGACAAGAATATATCTTCTTACGAGCATCAACTTGAGAAGGATGTGATTGTCAATTTCATTTCTGATTTGTGAGGAGATTCAGCCTTTATATTCCACGATCTTGTTAAAATTGCTTTAGGCAATCATCCGTTTCCAATCTCCTTTTTAGTCTTTTGTCTTTCCAGAATAAGCCCTTCCGACAACATTACACTAGATCTTTTATCTATACCTGCTCAGGAAACTTGCTTTTTTAAAACCTTGCTCCTTATTATGCGTATTACCATAATAGGTCAGTGATTCATCCATCTATCTTCCTTGGAGATCGCTTAAGCAAGAGTATCAACAAGACTTTCTTGACAGGTTAATTGCCTTAGTTGTTCGAACAAATAAAAAACAAAAACCTCCCCATAACGTCCCGTAACTCCTACAAGAAACTCTTATAGCATTTAAAATGAGCTGGGTTTGGCTTTGAATAATGATAGAAAGTCGGTTGGTATGAGCTAACCTTGGTGCTGGAATGATCTAGTTGATGCTCACTTTTGTGCTATTAGTAACGTTTTTTGTCCAATTCCTGGAGTTTTCTCCGTATCCGTAAGATTCGAGTCAGTATGAAGTCTTAGGAAGATCTAATTGGTTGTGGGAAATGGTGTACTCCTAGGGGGGGGGGGGGGGGGGGGGGGGAGGGTGGGGTGGACTACTCCTTCTAACAATCTTTCCCTTTCTCCCTTCGCTTTAATTCATACACCTCATCGGTTATTTCTTCCTCCTCGTCATTAACATTCACAGGTATTATGATATTAGTAATTTCCACCTTTTCATCATTAGTAGGCTCTATTTCCTTATCCTTAATAATCTCCACCTTCGGACTTTCCTTATCACTCCTGGGCTTTAACCTAGTACCGGGAATATTTGATTCATCATTCCTAGGGATTAAACTATCATCAATAACATTTTCTGGTCCTTCTACCATCTTTTTAATCTCTACAGACGCCAAGTGCTCGTTGACCAGTTCTACATTTTCTCTAGCTTCTTACTCTTCTCGACTTTTGTACTCAGAAAGACTTACTTGTATGTGTTTCTAAGATCATTCATGCTTTATCAAGGTTGGCACTCGGAGACAGGTGGGAGTTAGGACATGTTGATCTCCTTTCAGGAAGCCAAAACGAATCACAAGTAGACCATTTTTGAAGCACCTTGACTTGCATGCATCATTATAGGGTTAGGTGACCTTAAGGGGAGCTAGGTGTCCTATAAGTTCCTTGGGTAGATCAGTCGGTTGTGACTGAGTCATAAGAACATCAAACCCAAACACCTCTGCATACATCCTGTAATGCTCTGTGTGCTTCATCTCTTCAGTGATCATCCAATCTAGAATTTGCATGCCAAATTTATCTTTGTGTCTCCCTGAATTAAAGATATTTTTCATTATATCATCATCTTGTAGGTTATGATACATGTCACGAGCACGTCTTGAAATTTCATGGAAACTAGTCATGTAATGACTAACGATGATCTTTATAAATCTTGGATAAGGAATCGAAGATGTTGGATGATGAAGAGAATAGTAAAGTCCTTCCCACAGTAACTCTGCATAATCCACGTGAATGTTATTGACAAAGCAATACATCATTTGCATTATCTGCAACGGCGGTTGATCCCATCCAGTGACACGTGTTGTCAAGCACTTGGAAAATATCTTGCATAACGTTTGCCATGGTTGCAGAAGACCAGTTGTCTTAAAGCTTGACGATGTCTTTAGCTCCATTTTAAAGCCTAATTGTTGTTTATAGAATGGAACCATGTCCAAAAATGATGGTGGTGGCATAAAGCTATCATGATTGTTGTCATTTCCTTGTGGTAAGTGAAAAATTGTCCTGAAGTCATCCAGTGTAAAGGGAAAGCACTTTCTTGTCAAGCATAAATGTGAGCCTATACTTTGATCCATCTTCCTTCAAAGTATGCCAGAACTGTTCCATATAGATCCATGGTACAGAGGAAGAAGCAACAATACTGAATCGTAAAGGATGATTCTTGATGATATTTGTCAGTATTTTGCTTTCGAGTAGACATTGCACTTGTTCAAGATCAACCTTCTTATTGGCATCCATAAGATCATATTATTTGTTTGGAGGACACAGTTCGTCTGGATGAACATCAGCTGCATGTTGTTGTTGTGCCATGATGATTATTGAATGAATAAATTTGAGATGTTAGGTAACAAATAATTCTTTTGACAATTTTTGTCTTTTTCCACTTTGTTTGTTTTATATGTTCTAGCAATTCTTTTTGAACATATTTTTGATCAGTTTCTTTCTCATGTGCTCGTTCTTGCTTTTTCTAGCACATGCCATACGCTTTATTCGAATTGTTCTTTTGATTTATCATTTTTGTGTGTTCTGGCAATTCTTTTTCGAACACACTTTTGATTTGCTTTTTCACGTATGGATTTAGCTCTCTCTTTCTGTTTTTAGAATATCCTCACCAGAAATTCTTTGTGACATGATACTCTTTCAAGAATGATGAAGATTTCTCTTTTGATTTTAATCAAGACACAGTTATAAAAAAATTAAAGAGAAATCATTCAACTCCTTAAAATTGTTTTAAGAAAGAGTATCATCTTGACACAATAACAGATTTTGAGAACTTTTTCCAAAAAATCTTTTGACAAAAATTTCTTTATAATGATAACATTGAATCATGTAATCTCAAACCCACAACTGAATGGACACTAAATCACTCACTCCTCATTCTGTTCATTGCAGAAAATGGCCGAAGCCGGACATGACTTAGTCCACTTAAACAATTGAGATTTGTATTAACAACTTCAAGTTATAACAAAAAACACTTTTGCTTTCACTTTTTGTCATGAATCCTAAACAATAAAGTCAAACACATCTAATTCAATAATTGAATGGACACTAAGTCACTCACTCCTCATTCTGTTCATTGCAAAAAACGGCCTAAACCGGACATGACTTAGTCCACTTAAACAATTACGAATAGATATTTCTAACTCAAAGCTTAGAACTCATAAAAACTTGATTTCTTTGCCAAAATTATTCACCACACTTGAGAAACTGATCTTATTATGCCACAAACATTTAAGCATTAAACATCATAATCATGAATCATCAACATTATTTCATTCTCAAAACATCTTCACGTTTCCACAAATGAACTTTCACTGAATTTTGACTTTTTAGTATCGCTGAATTTTGACTTTTTGACCTTTCCGAGTTTGACTTTTTGACCGTTCCGAGTTTGGCTTTTTGACTATTACTGAGTTTCACAAACAATGATTCTTTTTGACAAAACCAAATTTAATCCATTATATTATATT
>BQNB010008285.1:0-45511 GCA_026074375.1 Tanacetum coccineum | reverse complement strand
TAATGAAAAATATCTTTAATTCAGGAAGACACAAAGATAGAGTTGGCATGCAAATTCTAGATTGGATGATCACTGAAGAGATGAAGCACACAGAGCATTACAGGATGTATGCAGAGGTGTTTAGGATGTATACATAATCATGACAACATTGGATAGCATCATAACATAATTTTATAGAAAAGTTTAAAATACAACATCCGACGATACAACAAAATTACTAATAAAAGTTTCTTAGGAAATATAGTCCTAGAATATTTTCAACTTATGTCTTACAAAGCGAAAAATTCCTCTGTATGCATTAGCGTCGGTAGTTGGCAGGGTGTCAGCAGCAAGGGTCTTACTCCAGTAGTCCTTGGTTTGATGACCTGTTTTTTTGCATTTCCTGCACTTAACTGATAACTGGCCGAGGTGATGTAGCTTGCATCTGTTGCATAGTGGTAGGTTCCCAAGATAAACCTTTCCCTCAGCTGGAGCGGTAACATAAGATTTAGCAGCTTCTTGCCTTTGGTTTGGTTAATGATGGTAGGTGTTGTTGTGGTAGTTGTTGTTATTACCTCTGTGTTGCCCTTACCACTTCCTTTTGTTGGTATCACTAATTCTTGTAGCCTTAGCCCGAACCGCTTGATCTACTAAACCACATGTCATGCAAACGGCCTCATGAATGGTGGCAGGCTTAGACGATGTTACATTGCCATGAGCTCTTTCGGGAAGCCACCAAATGTAACGTTCATTCTTCTTGTACTCGGGTGTAACTAGAGTAGGACACATCACGGCTAACTCGTGGAAATGGTTAGTGTATCCATCAATGTCATCTCCCTTCATAGTTAGGTTCCACGACTCCTGCTCTATTTCCTGTATTTTAGTCCTTAGACAATACTCAGCTATCAACATATTTTTCAATTCATTCTAAGGGATTCGGTTTGCAGAATCGATTCCTAAGGTATGGACATTTCCATTCCAACACGTTAAAGTACGACCTTATAGGGTGCATACAACATACTTAACCTTGTCTTCATCAACACACTTACTGATTTGGAAGACCGACTCCATCTTCTTAGAGAAAATGTCTTATGTCTCCTAGGAAATGCAGATCATGTAAATGCAAGTACAACCTACATGCTTTACTATTTAGTGATCGGGAAGACATTCGATCTTACCTATTTCATTGTCTTAAGAATGAATGATGTGAAGAACAGTATCGATGGTCCAATGCCTTATGATATGCTCTTGACTCGACTTTTCAAGAAAATTCTTAAAACCAATCTTTAATCATTTGTTCCTTTAAATAGTTTCAAGTTGCATGCACGTGTCATGAACACCTTGGACATCCCAAATAAAATTATCAAAAACAAAGGAAAAAGAGCGGCTCCTCCTTCACCACCTTCCTTTCTAACATCTAATGAAGATGAAGAACCTTTCTTATTGACCTTCTATGAAGAACTTCCAAATGATACAAACTCTTCTAAAGCACAAAGGGAGAAAGAGGAATGTTCAAGTGCTTGAATCGGTACATCATTAAACTAACCAAGTATCTCAATTGAAGCTACAATATGGAAGCATGAACCTCATGGTACCTTGAACTTTAATTCTTAGTTGACATGATTTATCTATGCCTTAACCTTGTTATTTGCTTGTATTTGTAGGATTTTAACTCTTAGGAATGTTAGATTATGCATGTTGAACATCTTGGTTTATGCTATGATGGTTTTAGACGATTTCATGCTTTATAGTTGGGGTTTTGGCATCTGATTTCAGGTTCTGGCCATTTTTGGGCCTTTAACGTATCGATGGATCCACCTAAGCCTGGATCCGTCTTTGGTTTAGGTAGATCCATCCAATGCCAAGCGCCAAAATTTCAAATTATGTGATTTTTTACTTTTTCTAATTTATCTTATATTCATGCTATATGATCCTAAATGTGATTTTAAGCCTTAGGATAAAACATAACCGCCATATAATTCGATAACCATTACAAAACACTTCACCATTTTTACCTTATAATCATCATCTTTATCCTTATTTTACTTTACATTTCTTCCAAACTTCACATACATATATCACTAGTTCATCTAAGAGAAACTCACCTAACTACAACTATAAAACCGCAAGAATCCGCATTAAATCGCCAACTTATGTAAACCTTGAATCCTCAAGTGAGGAACACCATAATGAAAGAACACCTTCTCCACCTCCAAGAAAGAAATCTCTTTCACCACCTCATGCACCATCAAAATCCACCTCAAGAAGGAGCACTTATCAAACCGTTTCATCCTCTCCTAGTGAATCACCAACACCAACTCATGTGGCTCCACCACCGAAACTAAGATTCGTCAAACCAATGAAGCTTAAACCTCAAGAACTTCCACCACAACAAACACCACCTCATAACCCACATGTTTCAACCATGGATAATTGGCCACAGGGTCCTTCAAATCCATCATCGCCACCTCGCTTGCCACATCTACCACCCGGATTTGAACATCCACCAACACCACAACCATTATTTGTTAATATCAACAAAAATTCCCCAAAACAAGAACACATCCTAAAATCTACCAAACTCTCACAACAACATCTTGGATTTTATAAATCCAAATGATTTGATACACTTTCACAACATGTTTAGCCAATTTTATAGCACCACTAGGCATGAAATCCACATGTTACTGTACTATTTTAACTACCTATTTTCCTATATCTGACACCACCTTTGATCTTCATCTAACCTACCATACTTCCTACACTAAACACCCGTTGTTTAGCCACCACTTCGGATTATATGAACAACTTTTATCCTAAGATTTGAAGACTTAGTTAATTATATTTTTGTAGCTTATTATCATGCTTATTTTTCACTTTCTAGTAGTTTCTATTTTTATCTTTTTATTAAGCTCCTTTTTATGTTTCTTCTCTTATAATGGAATTAACATTTTTTATTATGTCGTGATGATGGTGGTTGTTATGCTTATATATATATGCGGGTGTTGTTGTCATATATATATTTACTCGTCTACTAACTTTGTTTTGCCTTGAATACTATTTTAATCATTTGAATAAATCTCTACTAATCAAATGATTTCAAATAAACACATGATTGATTATCAACTAGTTATATTAATCAATAAGACAAAATAAGATTAACCATAAATGAAAATAATTTTTCCATATCTTTTTAAATCTAGAAAATCTTTCTATTTTAATGTTAAAAAATATTTTGCTTCTACAAGTATCTAATAAATCAGATTTTTAAGTACAATTAGGATATCTTGTAAAAATTTATGGTTAACCATAAAAAAACAAAAAAAATCAGCTAAATACCACTCACGGATCCACCAAATAGGCAGACAAATCCCGTGTATGGTGGATCCGTCTATCCCTTGGAGCTGGCAGTTTTGAATCCAGATTTTTTTCTATAAATAGGAACCAAATATTTTCATTTGAACCACCCTTTCAAAAAATGTCTCTTGCATAATTATTTTCTTTTATACATTCTTTGATTATTATACTTGTTACATAATCTATTACAAGTGGTCCAATCATTCCACTCTTTAGTGAAGAACACAAAGAAGACTTCAAGCTTCAAGTGTTATTAGTTTATTAGTGTCATCATATTTGTGATATTTATCCACCATAATCTATTTGTCTTGTGTAATCATAGTTGTATGATCGATTAGTATGTTATGCCTTAAAATACGTAGTGTGTTAGACTGGTTATCTCTCGAAGTAGAACTCAGTATTTAGCTTAGTATCGGAAAAAAATATAAGCGACGTGTATGGTATTCTCCGCTTGAAGGGAGCTTGTTGACATAGTGAAGAAAACTCTCAAGTTGGGTACTCGGGGAGTGGAGTAGGGAGAAGAGAAGCTTTGTAGCCGAGTGACTATAAATCATTGTATCTTTGGTTTAATCTTTCCTATCCTTACTTATTTACATATTGCATTAACTTATTTATTTATTGCATCGCTATCATATACATACTTGCATATCTCTTGAATTCACAAAAGTAGACAATCTAAGTTTTAATTTTTAAAACGGTAAAAAAACTATTCAACCCCCTTCTAGTTTTCAAACTTATAAAACTATTCCTCAAAACCCTTAGTATATATTTGTTTTCCTTCTTTAAAGCTCTTAAAAGCATAGATCATATCATGAAAATTGAGGCGGAATTTCTTTTGGGGTGGTTCTTTAAAGTCGGATAAATTGGCATGAATTGCTTGGAAATACGCATGTTCCTCCTTAATTTGTGGTGGTCTTGGGATTGGTAGTCTCTAAGCTTCTAATTTAGTTATGTTAATAGAACAGTGTTAGCATTTTCCCATGAACTTAATGCCTTATGGAGGAATGCGATCACCTTAATCCATGGTCACAAGGGTGGCATTGAGCCACTCCCAACCTCTAAACAAAGGTTGTTTAATGGCCCTCGAACAACATAACCAACCAAAAAAAATATTTTTTTAAAATTAAATTCAAACCTTCATAAATTTTTTGGAGAAAAGTTGGAGATAGGTGCTCGAAGATGTTTGGTTCAAAAACACAAGGCTTGAACATAAAATTCTAAGATTTTACATCTCTTTAGTCGTAGCGCATGTAAAATTTTGGCTAAATGTAACAACTCTCTTTTCCCATATTCATGTACATGAGCTTGGCGTAAATTAATTTGGATTCAACTTGTTTCCTATAATGCCTTAGAAACTTTACAACATCTTTTCGATGAACGGTTGGTTTCTTCATCTGTTTAGAAAAGCCATCTTGGCTTGGTGGGATGTCTCTATGTAACCCACCACTATGATCTTTAAAGTTGGAATGATATAACAAACCTAAGCTCTACATCGAAGACATGTTTTGATGTGGTTATACAAACAACAACTTGGAGGATTTCAAAATTTCAGAATGGTGATTGCTTTTACTTAAAACCACCAAGAAAGTAAACTCGTTTATAAGAAATCAAAGTCTTATCTCATTCATGGATCCTAAGTAAATGTTAAAAAACCGATTCTGATTTATTTATATTGAATAGGTATGACACACACAACCATAAAAATTCCACACACACCCCATAAACCCCACCCACACTCCATCCGGGAACTTAGCCCCGAAAGCCCCCCAGCACGCAGCAAAGGACAAAAAAGAGTAATACTAATCCCGTAAAAATGTTAACAACCCCACCAAAACATCAGTATCTCCCACCGCCATCTTAGGCTTATGTTGGTAAGTCTCGTCCATAATATAACTTCCAAAAGTGATTAAATTTTGTAACCCCAACCACCTAAGATCTATGTAAAATTGAGGTCAAATATGGAAAAAGCCCACCCCCTAAGCCACACATCTCAGACCAAGTTTTTTAAAAAAGGTGGTTATACCAACAACAACTTGGACAGATTGTCAAAATTTCAGAAAGGTTGATTGCTTTGACTTAAAACCGCCAAGAAAGTAAACTCGTTTATAAGAAATCAAAGTCTTATCTCATTCATGGATCCTAAGTAAATGTTAAAAAACCGATTCTGATTTATTTATATTGAATAGGTGACCCCAAAACTCCTTATATAGAATTAGGGTGTGTTTGCTTTAGGGGGTTGGGGTTAAGTTTAAGGAAACATGGATGAAAAAACGTTTGATACGTTTTAGCTTTTAAATATGGATGTAAGGGACCGTTGCTTTTTCACTTAATGTGCTGGTTGCTAACATATTTGGGGCCCACCTGATATGTTGGTTGTTTCTTTTTGCCTCTTAATTGATACGAGGCTCTGAGTTTGTAGGCCCTAAAAACCCTCTCTCCCTTAAACCAAACCCTCATATAGAAAACCAAGACCAATTTGCCCTTTTTGTTCTTTCACCTTCACATCTTCAATTGCTCCCAATTTCATTGACCCTAAATATTTTTCCACCAAATTTACATCTGTATCAGCGGATACATTGTCTATTCACACCACCGGTCATAGATCTGTTTTCTCGTTAGTGTCCCTCCACGATGGTCACAAACCCACAGATGTGTTGCAGGTCTTCGCGTCATCTCATCCTTGCCACTTCACTTCAAGTTATAATCATGTGTACTTTTCTACTATTTATATGTTAATATTGAAACCATCAAAACCCACTTGTACGTTGTAAGCTTTCAACCATATACTCTTTTTGAAGTATTCGTTTTGGGTTTGTGCTTCGTTCAGCGTGTTTAGGATAGATGGGTGGTTTTATAGATCTAGTAAATGTATTTGTGACGTGGATGTAATTAGCATGATCTAAATTTGTAAGGTTCATGATTGGGTTGTCCACGTTAAATGGTCATTTGACAATAATGAGACTAAAAAAAAACAAGAGTTACGTTTGTAGCTAAGAGTAAGGGGCATGGTGACTTAAGCCACAAAACGAAACGGGCCTCACGGCCTGCCACATCTGCATTTCACTCCTACTAAAAAATACCCCTTCACTCATCCGTCGCGAGGCGGGTAATTAATTTTACTATCCGTCGCCGAACCGTACTAGGCGGGTAACCGGACATGCGGGTACCCGAAGTGAGCGGTTACCCGCGGTTCGGGTCACGGTTAACCGTTTTTGACGTTTAATAGAGTTTAACCGTATAAAAAATAACATAGTCTAGAACATAAAATGTATTTCTAGTAAAATTAAATGACGTTGAATTTAAAAGTCATATGAAACTTAAGTATTTCATTACAATAATTGCATTCAAATATTCATATATAACGTATTAACAAAAAATATTGCTCGACGTTATAGATTACGATCACATTAATCAATTTTCACACATAGATTTTTACAAATGTTTACTTTACGAGCGAAAAAGTCGTTATACAATAAAAGTATTGCAATAATCGGTTAATACTTGTACAATTATTTGAATATTAGTTAGAAAATAATCATGTATAATATGCACGGTTCGGTTCGGTTAACCGCGGATATCTAAAAGTAAAAACCAAAACCGAACCATTATAAGCGGGTTTTTTCGGTTTCGGTTTTTTTCGGTTTCGGTTTCTTCGGTTTCGGGTTTTTTCGGTTTCGGATTGAGCGGTTCGACTCGGTTCGTCGGTTTCACGGTTTTTTTGAACACCCCTAACACTTCTACCTCTTCATTTAGGCCCTACCACTCACCATTTTATTTTATTTATTATATATAAAAAAATACAAATTACATATTTTAAAAAAATAACTATATAAAAAAATGAGAAAAAAAAATATATGCATGTTAATTTGTCCATGAAATTCAAATAGGGCCCAAACAAAAAAAATTTAAGGCCAAAAACTGCAAGCTGCAACAAACTTTAACCTAAAACTTTATGTACAAACACCAGCCTACATCTTCTTTTTTCATTTCTCCTCCACCCCCAAAACCTGCAAGCTGCAACAAAAAAAAAAAAAAAAAAAAAAAATTACTTTTATACACAAACACACACAAAAAACCCATTTTTAAAAATCAAAGAAAAGAAGAAAAGAAGAAAAGAAAAAGAAAAGAAGAGCTCGTCATGGGGGTGGCCAGGGGGGCTGTTTTTTGCTCGTGACGAAGGCGGGTGGTATGGTGGTGGGCAAAGTGGCGAGGCCAGGTAGAAGTGGCGAGCTTGCTTCGCCACCACACCCCTTACTCTAAACACTCCAAACCAGTGGCGTGTATCAACACAGACACATATACAACTAGCACTTAAAATAAAACAACGCCCAAGTCCAACTAAATAATACTCCCTCTGTTTCAAAATTATTGTCCCCCGACAAAAAACACACAGTTTAAGAAACGTGCATTTACTACTGATTTCTCTTTTTTATTTTTTGACAGAATGACAGTTTTACCCTTAGCTAATTAATTAAAGTCTTCTTTAAAGTTTGTAATAATAATTTCAAACAAGGGTAATATAGTAAAATTGATCAAAATTCCCTATCTATTATTAGTAGTGGACAATTAATTTGAGACATCCAAAAAAGAAAACGTTAAAAATAAAAATGGAACGGAGGAAGTAATATTTGCCATCCTCCAAAACTACGTTGGTTTAAAGAATATGATGGGACCATGTTTTTCCCATGTCGATTTTTCTCAATTTAAGGTTTAAAAATCAATATATTTTAATTCAAATCTTTACAAATTAATTGTTTATCAATTTTATAATATATTTTTCTCTATTCTATCAAATTTAAATTGTAATTGTAATCTAAATAAAAATTCAAATCTAAATGATATTCTCTAAAACAGATTTAACTCAAAAACCTAACTAGCTCTTATGTAACAAAAAAAAAAATTATAATTTAACTTTATTGCTAGTTTGTTATAAGTCGCAAAATACAATTAAAAAAAAGACAACATGAATATAATTTATCTATTGCATAATCTTATTATTTCATGTTTTGTACGTCATCTAATGTGTAGTCAGCTTGTAGAACATACAGTTCTTTGCCGTATGACCAAGGATACATATGTAGACCCAATCATAATGCAAGCAAATTTGGAAGCCGTAAAATAGTAAATGCAAGCAATACGACGAACAAACTATTATTACAAAAACATACGCATAACCTTCGTAACTATTGTTTCCGATCTTTGGCCGAAAAATTCGAGGTCTAAACCAACCACCACACAGATTCAAACTGGGTAAAGCTTTCATTTTTCAGGTGGTTATCGTGACCACTTCATCATATGCATGCAAATACTTATTAGTTATTTGAGTAGCTTTGAAAGAAAATTGATTCACGGTGACCATATGTACAGTATCGGTTGAATTAGTAAAACTGCACAAGTCACTAAATTTAACTACCTTTTAGTTTTTTTCTAAAAAACCCATTTAGTCCCATATAGATTCAAAGAAGAAAGTATCGGTAGTTAATATATCATAGCACATATTACACATGTGTGTGTGAATTAGTATGATGTTTACATGTATGGGTAATAACCCATCCAACAAAGGAATCAACATTCGACAAAATCACGATGCAAGCGACCATTATACGCACACCATGCAAAAAAAAATTGACACAAGCGGTGTGCAACGCACGGGATTCTGAATGACTCGTATATATAAAAAAAGACCATAAGATTGTGACCTGGCTATTAATTGCCCAATTAATAACCACCGGCATCCTTGTACAATGGTAGGTGAGAAGAACAGTTCCATTTTAACATTATGAAAAATATAATAAAAAAGTACTATAAGTGAGAAGCTTGAAGAAAATGGCTTCAATGGAGGGAGCAACCATATTAGTTCTTTTACTTATGTCATGTCACATTCTTACAACTTACACGGCTGAAATCGACAACCTTTCAGATGTACGTTTCTTGACAGAAGAAGACACGTTGGTATCGCCTGCCGGGATTTTTGAACTGGGATTTTTCATGCCAGATAGCTCTGAGAATAGATACCTTGGTATTTGGTATAAAAGAATCAAAGTTAAAACAGTGGTTTGGGTTGCTAACAGAGATCTCCCACTCACCGGTGTACGACCAGGCATGCTAAGGATTTTAAATCCAGGAAACCTTGTTCTCATGAACTATACCAAAGACGTAATATGGTCATCCAACACAACATCATCAGCAAACACAACTGTCCAGCTTGATGACACCGGCAATCTAGTCATGACAGATGGAAACCACAATAAGATTATATGGCAGAGTTTTGATTATCCAACCGATACTCTTCTACCTGGTATGATCTTTGGGAGAAACTTCTTAACTGGCAAGGAGTGGTCTCTATCATCATGGAAGAGTAGTCAAGATCCAGCTTTAGGAGAATTCACCTGGATTGTTGACACACGTAGTTATCCTCAGAACCTACTAAGACAAGATGGAGTGATTAAGTTCCGGGGTGGACCATGGAACGGTCAAAGGTTTAGTGGGGCTTCTCATTTCAGTCAGAACATGATCTTTACATACAATATGGTTATAAATGAAACAGAAGTGGCATATTCTTATAATCTTGTAAACAATTCTATTGTATCACGCTTCACCTTAAATTCTTCTGGGCTGCTAGAGCGTTCAGTTTGGGTAGAAGATGGTGAAAGATGGCAGGTTATTATTTCATTGCCAAAAGATACTTGTGATTCATACAACATCTGCCATGCTTATGGAAGCTGCAGCGTTTTAAACTTACAGACATGTTCATGCTTGGATGAGATAAAATTTAAGCCTAAAAACCTAAAGGGGTGGGAGACAGCAGACTGGTCTGGTGGTTGTGTGAGGCGAACACCGTTGGATTGCAAAGGGGGGTCAGATGGCTTTGTCGAGTATTCTAATGTAAAACTTCCAGACACAAAGACTTCTTGGTTTAACACAACTATGTCCTTGTCGGAATGTGAAGCAATATGCCTAAAGAACTGTACTTGTATGGCTTATGCAAATACAGATATCAGAGGCAGAGGAAATGGTTGCTTGCTTTGGTTCAATGACCTCATAGACATCAGAGTATACTCTGAGGGAAAGGGTGGTGATGATATATATGTGAGAATGGCTTCCTCTGAATTAGGTAATTATTTATGTTCGCTAAACTATATATAACTTGAATAAGCTATATATAATGATATATCTTCTTGCTGCATCTTCTATTCGAATGATAGGTAAAGAAACTATATCTTAACATATTTAATTAATCTGATATCAAGTGATCTTGCTAGTTACTATCGTCATTATTTTGTATCTAAAACTCAATTTAACGGTGTTTAATATCATGTACTTGCTCAATCAGTTGTCAGAAAGGATGGAAGAAGAAACATTAAAATCATCTTAATGGTAATATTTCTGGGAATTCTTATGATAGCCTTGAGCACATGGTTGTGGTATGCTTGGAGGAAAAAACATCATTCACAACTGATCCAGGAAGGTAACGAAATTGCACAATTTCAGTGATAGACTAATATTTATGTTAAATAGTTCAGAATAATCTTACTTCACTTAGCAGGTTAGTTTTATAAGTTTGAAGTATCAACATAATTAATAATTACACAGGGGGGTCATTGAATGTCAATGAAAGCCAGACAGAAGCCATGGAACTACCATTGTTTAGCTTCACTACAATAGCTAAAGCCACTGCAAATTTTTCACCCGATAATAAACTTGGAGAAGGTGGATTTGGACTGGTTTATAAGGTAAGTGGAGAATCTTATTTTTATACAGTAAACTGTTGGCAACATCGGTTGTGAGCCGGCAAGATGCAGCAAACTTTTATCAGCCTCGGATTTTTATTCTTACTATGGGCTTTCTTTAGAAGACTACCACATCGGTTGTGAGCCGCAAGAGGTAAGTAAACGTTTATCAGCCACAGCTTTATTTATTATTATATTTTTTTTATCATTTATCATTATTTTACTTTATCATAGAGAAGACTTCTTTTGGAAAACTTCAAGTATAAATTTGATCAAAGATAAAATTTCAGCTTTATATATTACATAAAAAATTTGCTGATTTAAGTTTAATCTCCAAAAATAGCACGTATATTAATCATGGTGGTTTAAGAGCTTTATGGGAGAAAAAGCATCAATTACATACATGAGCTCTATAGATTTTCCAACTAATCCGTTCTTTTGCATCCCACTCATACTTAACTCTATCTTTTTTTGTTCTTCGCAAAAACACGAACGCTTAGCCTAAAAGTTAAGGAACAAGCTAGAGCTCAACATGCTCGATCGGGTCAAAATTTACTCTTATTCTACCCCAGCAAGAAAGTCAAAATTGTGGCAAAAAACACTTATTTTATTTTTGAAATTTTAAAAATTTTCATATTTTTGAAAATTTTGGTGGGAAAACGGGGTACGTGAGAACAACGGCAAAGGTATGTAAAAATCATGTCGAAGATATACTACCCCATAATAAAATCAAACATTGTCCTCAATGTTTCCTAGCCTAAGACTTAAAAAAACCCATACTAGAACTCAAAAAGGTCGAATGCGTAACTTAAACATGAAGAAAGTATCACAAGTATCTTAAGCCATTTATCAAGTGTGCTAAAAGATAAATGTTAGACGATAATGATCTTTAGGATATCGGATTTCCCAAACTAATTGCAAGCAAAGGCTAGGAAGCTCGAGTGGTCGGGGAAAAAACACCGAACACGAGAGTCTTCAGAAAATTTTGGTTTCATCCTGCAAACAATCACAAGTACAAACACAACAAGAACAACGAAGTAAGAGTACAATCCCTCCTCACACACCATTGAAAATAAGAAAGAAAAATTAGATATGGATAAAGCAGGGGTGCTCCCACGAAGCGCTTTATTTTTTGGTAACCGAGTCGACATAGCTTGACTCGATCCCCTGAATTTTTTTTTTTTCATTGTCTTAGGGAAAGTTGGAGATACGAGACAACCATTGTTGGTGTGTCCCCTCCGAAGTAGTGCTTGAGTCGGTGGCAGTTTACTTTGAAGTTTGATCCGTCGGTATGAGATAATTTTGCAGTGCCATATGGAAAAATTTCGGTTATAGTGAAAGGGCTGGACCATCGGGTTTTAAGCTTTCACCTTGACGAATATCTTTAGACGAGAGTGAAAAGCAAGACTTTGATCCAATATCTGAAAATGCGGTTTTTGATCTTTGAGTCGTGAAGCTTCTTCGTCCTCTCCTTATAAATTAAAGAATTCTCGTATGCTTGATCACGAAGCTGATTAGTTCATTAAGTTTAAGCTTACGGTGATCGCCGCGGTTTTAGATCAATATTAGGCATGTTAATACCCAATACGGCTCTCATGCTCTATTCGATAGTAGATGACATGACTTTTCTACACGTGCTTGTAAGGGGTGCAAACCAAGGCAAGCAGGATGATGCAGAGATAGATGAGTCACAGAATGAAGAAATGAACAAGACAAAGTTTGGGGTCAGGATAGAAGGCAATGTGAAGGAAAAGCGCGGAGAAGAACATGAAGATTCGGAGAACAAGACTTAAACAATTAGGGGGGAAATGTTGCACCATAATTGTATAAGTCTTGATAGGCTCGGTGTACATTTGTAATAACACAAAGCCAAAGGGCTGTTTGTGTTAGTTTGTTAGTTAATAACCGAATAGCGGTTATAGTTAGTTATGGTAGTTAGGAAGTTAGTTAAATTCGGTTATACCCTTTCCTGAAGGGACATGATGGTTCGGTTGTACCTTTACCGAATAGACACGATGGTTCGCTGTGAACCCTATATAAACACAGCATATGTAAACGTTTACAAGTGAGTGTCTCATGTTAACAATGTACCGTTATTATGTTGTTAATCATATTCTTGTCAATCTTGTTAATATATCGATCCTGGAATATCATTTGAAACCTGTGTAACATAAACTAATTGAGCATACCATATATAAAAAGACAATGTTATACATTAGACTTAAAGTGCCGAAACCACTTTTTTTTTACGGAACAAAGTTTTCTTACAACAACAACAACAACAAAAAACCAATGCGGAGGTACAGGGATACAGTTCCAATAAAGTCCAATACGAAAAATCATCAATTGGGCAGGGCTACAAGAAATAATTGGATTCGCAACCCATTGGTACCAATTTAGATTCACTTTACTACAAATCCATGTCCAAATTCATAACAAGAAATGAATCTTCAATTTATAAGCATGCTGCCACTAATTAATATAAAAAGATACGACTGGAATTTACCTTTGAATGGAAGCTTGAGCAGGTTTCACATAAAAATAATTTGTAATCTTCAGGGTTCGCTAGAAGAAGGGCAAGAAATTGCTGTAAAGCGTCTCTCAAAGACTTCTAGTCAAGGAATTGACGAGTTCAAGAATGAAGTTATCTGTATTTCAAAACTTCAGCACCGGAATCTTGTCAAGCTCCTCGGATGTAGCATCGAGGAAGACGAAAAGTTATTGATCTATGAATACATGCCGAACAGAAGCTTAGACTCGTTTATATTCGGTCAGAATCATGAAATTGATACATATGCTTAACATTATAAATTATCCATCATGTATGAATAACCAAACCTACATCTCACGTATGCAGATAAAACGCAAAACACACTACTTGATTGGACAAAGAGATTCAACATCATCAAAGGAATTGCTCGAGGACTTCTTTATCTTCATCAAGATTCACGATTAAGAATAATCCATAGAGATCTTAAAGCTAGCAATATTCTACTAGATGAGGACATGAACCCTAAGATATCAGACTTTGGGATTGCTAGAAGCTTTGGAGGAAATGAAACTCAAGCAAATACAGAGAGAGTTGTTGGCACCTAGTAAGATGCATCCTTCAGCTTTTAAACTAACACTATGTTTGTTTAGTTCATTATTTCACTCTTGTAAATATTTTTCATGAAGCGGTTACATGTCACCAGAGTATGCGCTAGATGGTCTTTTTTCAACGAAGTCGGATGTATTTAGCTTTGGTGTCTTGGTGCTGGAGACTGTTAGTGGGAAGAGAAATCGGGGATTCATTCATACCGAGCATAGCAATAATCTTATAGGACATGTAAGTTGCTTGATTTGAAAATATAGTGCTCTAGTCTAGCTACTACCTAATAAATAATATTTATTTCAACCTTTGTATCTAGGCATGGAGGATCCATAGTGAAGGAAGGTCAATGGAACTCCTTGATACAACATTAACTGAATCGAGCAATCTATTTGAAGTTTTAAGATCAATCGAAGTGGGGTTGTCATGTGTTCAACAAAATCCTGAAGACAGACCAAGCATGTCATCCGTGGTTCTGGCCTTAGGCAACGAGGGTGCATTGCCGACACCTAAGCAACCAGCCTTTTTCATTGAAAAGAACTTACACGGTTCTGATTTCTCTTCAAGCTCTTATCCAACAAGTTCAACAGCTAATGATTTAACTGTTACCGAGATTGATGCTCGATAGATAGAACAATTAGATTTCCATTTGTAGGACGTTTGCTTTTCTTTTTCTTATTACCTTCAAGTACAATCTTATATATATATCCGTTCCGAACTTCATTGCACAACAAAAGAATGTGGTTGTTACGGTCAGTGTAGCCTTGATTGTTCCAATATAGCCATATAGGGCAGCAAGTGGACATATGTATATGAACTCGAGCTTGATAACGTTAGTCTATGCTGGAACTTAATTGTATAGCTCGATGAGCTTAATCTAAGTGAAACAACACACTGATAATTGAAAATGGGTGTTAACATAAATCACCTTCATGAGTGGGGAGACTGCCGTCTTTGAGGGTGTGCAAGGTGTGCGATCGCTCAGGGCCGAAAACTTTTAGGGGCCCCAAAATTCGTCTCGTTAACAATTATATGCATAAGCACACATATTTTTCACCAAAAAAATATCCAGATGAGAAAATATCTTAAATGAGTAATATGTTGAGTGTTTAAATAACTAATTATATTATGTATATCTTATAAACGGTGACACTTTATATACAACATTCATTCTCGAAAAACTTCTATACGTAATTTCGCACAGGGCCTAAAAAAATTTAAAAATTTAAGGACGGCCCTGTGAGGAGCTTGAAGATTTTTGTTTTGGGGGGGGGGGGGGGGGGGGGGCATATTGAGAAAATTTAGTTTGAAGAACTAGTAATGTAGGTACTACTAACGTCAATGGAATATATAGTCTATTAAGTCTATAATATGTACAAACAGTGAGCTATGGATCAATATAACTGATAATTAGGGGTGAGCAGAAAAACCGAAATAACCGAAAACCAAAACTGAACCGAACCTAACTGAATTACAAATTCGGTTTTCGGGTTGGATATGGGTTTAGTAGTCTAAACCGATAACCGAATTTATATAAATATATATATTTTATATATAAAAGTACCATTAAAATTTTACTCTAATAAAAAAAGCTTTTTTTATGCTTGAAATAATTTTTCTTTTGCTAAATATCTATGTAATTATCAATTTTTTATTTAAATTGTGTAATTTGAGTTATTCGGGTCATCCTGAAAACCGAACCGAATTCAAATTGGGTTTTCGGTTTTTTGGTTGACCCAAATTTTTTTAACCGAACCGAACTAGCTGAATAACCCGATCACTGAACCGATCAACACCCCTATTGATAATATAGCACTTATACTAGTTTTACTAATTTTGGAGGACTTTTGGGCCATGTAACAAACAAGCAAAATAACCCGCGCGTTGCGCCGGGGCTAATTTTTTCCCGAATAATTTTTTTTATGTTTCGGGGACGGGCTAATTTTTTCCCGAATATTTTTTTTTGGCCAAGACCTTCCTCGTCATTCAATAGCTTCTCGCCCATGACCTTAAGAGTTTATTATATATATAAAAATAATATATATAAGATATACAAATATACATATACATATACATTCATACATATACATAATAGCAATAAACATACGATCCATATAACAAGATACAATATACACATAATACATATACACGTACAAACAGAGATACAAACAATATACATATACATATACATATACATATATATATATATATATATATATACTAGAACACTTCAATTGTCCAATAAACATAGGAATAAGTAACCTAGTCAAAATATCCAAGTAACAGAAAATCTTTGATGTAGCCCAGAAGCGAATGAAGTAATTTTAAAAAACCCTAATATCTATAAAGGCTTAAGTAGGGTTCATAAGCATGTGATGTAGACTAATAAACAAGATAACACAAATCGATTCTATTGATTTACACGAATTCCAAAACTGAATCTTCCAACAATAGTTGACACAAACGAATGTCGATTATTACGATAATTATTAGCAAAACTGCCAAAAATAGGGTTTTTGTATTTCTTGGAACTGAATAGTCAGGATTACAATACGGTTACTAAATAGGCATACAAAACTGAAATGGGCCTCAAAAGACAAACGGGCCTGAACCTTCAAGAGAAAATGGAAAAAGCATCCCATGTCAAAATTGATCATCCCATGTCAAAATTGATCGAGGAGGTTCTTTTTCTAGCCAAATCCGGGCTGAACCTTCAAGAGAAAATGGAAAAAGCATAAGCTTAATTTACGTGCTCGGGAGTGCTCGATAATCCGGACTCTCATTGTTGACGTTAATCTTAATTGAATAAGGATGTGAGCATGTGGATCATCTTTATCATATCCGAAAAACTGTTTGTTTTGAACAAGATTGATCAAACCATGCTTTAACTCAAAGTTAGCATTGATTTTGAGAATTACAATTGCATCCTCGTACCCCTCGGTGGGTGCTTGGAGCAATTGTGCCATAGTCCGGTTATCAGCCATCGAAACTAAGGAAGGATTAACAACAGGTTCTTCTAAATGAAATGGTTGAATAACAGCCGGTTGGGCTTGTTGTTGACGGTTACGGTTGCGGGTTTGAGAACGGAGTGCGCATGCAACAAAGTAGAAGAAAATTTAACATTTTTTTTAACGCAAATATTTTAAACGGATACTCCGAGATGACAACTTAATTCAAATAATCAATTACTTCACGGTAGCTCTTAAAATTTTTATATTTTTAAGGTGGGCCATATTTCGTAAATGAACAAATGGTAAGTTTTTAAATCTTTGATTCGCGTTGGGAAACTTTACTAATGGATAATACCGCTCAATTGAAAATCCGTGATGTGGGCATGCTCGAAGAAGGTCATTAAATCGATCCCAAGCCTCATAAAACGATTCGTCAAATCTTTGTTGAAATCTTGTGATTTCGTTTCGAAGATTTGTCATTTTTAAAGGAGGAAAGAATTGATTAATGAATTTTGAAACATGATCATCCCATGTCAAAATTGATCGAGGAGGTTCTTTTTCTAGCCAAAGCCGGGCTGAACCTTCAAGAGAAAATGGAAAAAGCATAAGCTTAATTGACGTGCACGGGATGTCCGGGAATCTCATTGTTGAGGTAATCTTTTTGAAATAACGGATGTGAGCATGTGGATCCTCTTTGTCATGTCCAAAAAACTGTTTGTTTTAAACAAGATTGATCAAACCATGCTTTAACTCAAAATTTGCATTGATTTCAGGAATTACAATTGCATCCTCGTACCCCTCGGTGGGTGCTTGAAGCAATAGTCCGGTTATCAGCCATCGGAACTAGGGGAGGATTAACAAAAGGTTCTTCTAAATTAAATTGTTCTACAACAGCCGGTTGGGCTTGTTGTTGATGGTTACGGTTGCTGGTTTGAGAACGAGTGCGCATGCACAAAGTAGAAAAAGAAAATTAAAAACTAAAAATAATTTTTTTATTTTTATTTTTTAACAAACTATTTTAACGGCTAATGAGATAGACAACTTAAACCAAATAATCAAATTTACTTCACGGTAGCTCTTAAAAATTTTACTTTTTAAAGTGAGCCGTATTTCGTAAATGACACAAATGGTAAGTTTTTAAATCTTTAATTTGAGTTGGGAACTTACTAATGGATAATACCTCAATTGAAGGTATTATTTGTTGGTGTTCTTTTACCAACTTTGTTTATTTTATTTTTTATTATGGACAATTTTTATATTTTTGATTTTTTTTATATGATAATTATACTAAAAGAAAGGAAAAATATTTTTTACTTTTTGTATTTTATAATTTTATAATTTATTATTTTTTTTAACAAAAACGAAACTTTCAAAAATGAAAGGGTCTTCAAATTACGATCAACAAACTTCAAACGAGAGAATCTTAATCGCAATTCCCCGGCAGCGGCGCCAAAAATTGATTCGTAGAATCTTATATACGTAATAATAAATTATATAATATGATGGAAAATTATAAAATTACCCTTGAGGACAAAGGTAAAAAGGAAAATCTTCAGAAATATATATAATATAATGCGTATATAAACCGGGAAGTATGATTCCCGGGTCGTTATCCCCCAACGATTTGTGAAATTGAACCCACGTTTGATGCTCGGACAATGATTTGAATTGGAAACAAAGGTTGATTTGATTATCTACCTCTACAAATTAAAATAAGCAAATGATAACAACTAAGAACGAAAACAAATAACGAGGAATCAAACTTTAACTAAAAACGCAAAACGGGAACCTTAAACGGAGCCCAAAAACCCTAAATTTCTAAAATTAAACTTAAATTGAATTTTTCTTTTTAAATAGACTCTAATTGACTAAAAAGTAAGTTTAAAAAAAACTAGAACAAAAACGGATTTGAAATGAGCTTAAAAACACGAAAAACGAGAACGGGAATGAATCCCGTTCTTTAAAATTCGAAATTTTGCAAATTAAACCCTACGAAAGCAAAACTAATTTTCCTATAAACTTTATGATAAAAGAAAATTTTCTAAAAAAGATTTATATCTTTTTGATTATTTTTCTATTTTTTATGATTTTTTTAAGTTTTTAATGAAAATAAATGTTTAAAAATACTAAACTAACTATAAAAATTCTAAAAAATACGGAAAATAGCTTATACTAATTAGAACCTAGAAAAAATAAACTTGAGATCACAGCTTATTAAATAAGCCACGAAATAAGCTGGAACAGCTTATTAAGCTTAAAGGGCAAAACATGTATAAAGATTTAATTGGGCAAGTGTATAACGAAAAAGACCCAAGGGCGCAGTGGTAGTGAGTGTGGCGTGTGTGTTATAAAAGGGTTGAGGGTGTTGAGGTCGGGGGTTCGAGTCTTGCTCACCCCCGATTTCCACTTTCCCTTTTTTTATCTTTGAAAAACTTATAAAAACAAAGTTTTAGAAAAGCTAAAAATAAGCACTTTAATAAAAGAAACTTTTTATGAAAAAACCTAAATAAGCTGTAAACTAGCTTAAAAGACAGGAAAATACAACTAAAACTAATCTTTTTGGCTTTTTCAAAATTTTAGAACTTTAAAAAGTAGAAATAAGCTAAGGCAAGGACAAGATAAGCACAATATACTCACCCAAAGGTATATATAGCATCATACCTAAAGCTATAAACAAGTCAAAGTAAAACAACCTCAGTTAACCAACTTAAGTCATCCAACCCACTACTTACTTACACTATTCCTAATAAGCCATAAACCTTTACACTAAAAGTTAAAGCAAAATAAGAAGTTCTATGCTAATTTAAGAAATAAAACTTAAGGCTAAACACTATGAACCACTAAAAGTGCCTCTCTAATAGTGCTACCATTTGAGCTTATAAAATAGCTCCAGCAAAAATAGCATCCTATGAGTGTTGAAACTTGGCTTTTCTTAAAAATTGGCTTAAACTACTACTAGAAAATTGCTTTTAAAAAGAGCTTTAAAAGCAACAAGAATTATTAAATGAGCTTGTGAAATAGGTCTTGTACTGGAAGTAGATGTTTTGAAAGCTTATAAATATGAATTTTATTAATTAAACATCACAACCCTCAATAAGCACTATTTTATAAACCAAAGCTAATTTGAAAGCCTCTAATGTCTAGATGCTCAGTCTAATAATCTTAATTAAACGCTAATTATACTATACGCTATCTGAATCTAATGATCTATTATACTAATCTCAGAGATAAACTCTTAAAGCTCAAAATCTAATTAAGCTAAATTGCATATTAACGCTAATTCAAAGCGTAGGTTATGAAACTTTATCAATCTATTACTAAGCCTATGAATCTAATCATAAAAACAAGATTATTACAAGTTCTAAAGAAAGTTTAAAATTAGAGCTAAGAACTTCTTACTACTGGTTTTTGGTTTTTATAATTTTAATGAACTTTAAGAGCAAATTTAATCTAGAAATTATGAGCTAGAAATTGAAATAGAAAGTTTAAAACCTAGATTTATATATGATGTTAACCTAATCCTACTCAATTTTAAAGTTTAAATCTGACTAAAACTAATCTTAAAGTTGATATAAAAAGAATTGCAGTTAGTTACTTGTAGTTTGCCCAATCTGATTGCACTTGGTAAATGCGCCTAAACCAATTTGCTTAGTTGACCTTAATTGGGTCAAGCATGCAATGACACTCCAATTGAGTGTGGAATAAATACTTAGCAATAAAAATCAGCTCAAAAGAAGCTTGGAATCAAAATTTTCTAACTAGCTTAAATAAGAGAAAATCTTCCCCGTAATGCAAAAATGAATTCTAAAATGCACCTTAAAATGATTTATGTATCAAAACTAATTATCAAACTTTTCAATAACTTAATCAAATATGGAATATCGAAAACTAACACAAATTATAATCAGCAAATAGTACGCGCAATTAAGCCAGAGATTAATACGCTATAAGTTAAACTATTATTTTTGGTTTTTTAGTGGTTTTTAGACAGATTATGGACAAACTATACATACATAACATATATGACTAGCATGAGACAACAATTATCTATTTATAAAAGCATTGATAACTAATTAAACAGCTTAGATATGTAACTTAGAATAAGCAAACTACGCAATTAATAAGCAAGGACAGTATTAAGCTAATACTAAAGAGAATTAGTAAAAAAGAAAAAAGTTGGAATGAAACCTGGAAACCTTCAGACTAAACAGAGGTAAGCGCTCAACAAGGGCTTTATGTTACAAGCTCTGGCTTATGTTAATAAGCCAAGTTTAGTACCATCATGAAACTCTTCTTTTCTAGTTCATTCTATCCAAAAGCTCCAAATACAACAATTGCCAAAGTAGTACTTATAGCTGATTGTAAAGGTAGGTGTGAGCTCGATCAGTTCTACGCGCACATTCCCCCCTCCCCTCCCCTGGCGCTCCATCCGATCTGCACCCGACTGCTCTATAAGTGTTCTAGGATTGTGTATTTTTTTACTGTGAATTTTTATAGGAGAGTTAGAGACTTTTTGTTAAGTGATTGTATATGTAGATTGTATATAGAGTGCTTGTTGTTACGGGTTTGGTTTTGATGAAAGTGAAGATAATCATTAGTTAATGAAATGGTTTTTAATGGTATTTTGGTACTTTGTTGTGTTGTTTATTAATTCTTTAATATTGTATGCTGTTACTCGCTACTATGTTTTGAGAGAGAACTTTTTTTACTAATTCCATTTTTAATAATGTGTAAAAAGTTGTGTTTGTGTTGTGAAATGTAACTGGTGTGAAGGAAGTACAATGTTGTTCCCCCAGACCTGAAAGTGTAGAGAAATAAAATAGGAAAAAGAGATGAAGAAAAATACAAACAGAAAGAATAATGAAAACTAACCCGTCCTCGCCCCCCCCACCCCCCCCCCCCCCCAAGAATCTACCTATCCATTAATACTCAAATGACCAATTTACAATGCTTTAGAAATCAGGATTACATGAGCTTTCTCTATTCTCTTACTTTTCTCATTTTTTTCTACTTCAACTGAAAACCGGGTGGAGAGATAAACTTTTACCATACTCATCCTTAACTAAAAAACTACATAAATTTTTTTTTGAAAAGAAAAGTTACAGGGAAACAGATATCTCTGTTGGTGACCCCCCCCCCCCCCCCCCCCCCCCCCCCCCCCCCCCCCCCACCCCGCTCCCCGTCGACCCCCCCCCCCCCCCCCCCCCCCCCCGTGAATGATGTTAATTACCTAGACCTTAAGTAGATCTTCTAGGTCCTTATATGTCTTTGCCGCTCCATCCAATCTCTGCCCTTCATTCCTCTTCAATCATTGAAAAGACTAACTTGGTGTTAGATCGTTCTTTTTTTATCTTTAGCTCCCTGGATTGCCAGCGTGCATTCTGTGATTGTGACAGGTTTGTGCTTCTTTTTCGTGAGTAGCTACCGAGGTGTAAAACTCCCAATTGTTTTGTGCTTCGATTACCTAGAGTGAGTACCGATTATATTGTTGTCACATCAGTGTTTGGGTAGATAGACATAGATAGAGGAGTGAACATTTTTGATGGTTTTACCTGCCAACGTGTACTTTCACTCGTTGAATTAAACAATATTTTGGACCAATTCGTATTTGCCTATGGTTTTGACTTTGAGTGAAACGGGGGAGACAGGTGCGTGAACAGTTGGTTAACTGATCTTCCCCGTTTTTTGTTTTTTTTTATATCTTACTAAAAATGAGGGGTGTGACTTTGTGTGTGTGTGTGTTACCCGGGTTTGACTTGGATGGATCGCGCTCACTTATATATGGATTTTGGGCAGGGTTCCTTTTTTGCCGGGGTTTTTGGAATTTGGCTCAGGCTTTGGGAATTGTGTTTTGTCATTAAGAAGTTTAAAGGGTGTTAACTGCTTATAATTTTAAGAGTTAAACCTTTAGTTAGGGAATTGTATTTTTGTAATTTTGGTTAATTAAGCGGGACTGTTTTTGGATAATTTGGGTTTTGACTTTTTTGTGTTTACCTGTTTGACTGAAGGTATGACATAATAACCCAAATACCTCCGCCACCTCTCCCCCTTTTTTGATCTCTTTCGATTTCGTGTCCGTTTTTTGGTCCGGATTATTCCCATTTTCATGATACATATTTCCATATATCGTCTACACTCATCACAAAGACAAAAAACAAGCAATATTCAATGCATTCTAATCAAAATTTGTATATTAGCGGTGCCCACTCTCTCTCTCGCTTCTCTCGCTTCACTTCGGATCCTGAGTTTTCACACATATCATAGTCACTAACTATGGTAGACTATCAGTCTAAAGATCCCTTTGAGTTCCGCATTTCGCTTCTCTCGCACGCCGCGCCTCACACAGCCTTGCCACGCTCTTCTGCCTTCACAGCAAGCACCAATGCGCGCGCGAACCAAATTTCTTGAACACTAGGAGGATATATCCAAACACTTCTCTCAACCTTTTAAACATTCAACTTTGATTAGCTTCCAGTCTTTTCAGCAACACAGCCAACTACGCAAACCTACAAGTTGGCTTATGTCGTTTTTTGGCAAAGCTTACCTGCCCATAAGGATGTTGATATTTCATTTACTAGTAGCTGTTTGCTCTGAATAGACAATGCTTCATTTGCTATAACTGTGCACTGATTAACCAATATAGTTTATAGTAAACTTCACCTCAAGTCTATCACTCGAATTTGAGATGTCTTTTCCAGAGCCATTTGCTTTAGGGACTAGCCAACTCTTTATGTTAAAAGCTCCATGGTGATGGAGATTTGAGAAACCATATAGTTTTTAGGCAAAACTATCAGCTTCGGTTGTAAACGGATTCTGAGAAGCTTTACCTAAATCGGTTTTGCTCTTCTGGACTAGCCAAGTTCTTCATGTCGTTAGACAGGTGAATTGATGTCCCATTTGTTGTGTGGTCAAGAAAAACCAACATCAAAGTCCTTCTCACTCCTCCCCATCTTGTCCCCCAAACTCATCAATCTGTTTTTGAATAAATCTGAGCAGATCAAAAATAGCTTCACCTTCAGATTTAGCAGTCAATCTCAACTTCATCATCCTCTCAAGAGTTTCCCTTATAAGTGGATACCTTCTTTCTGCAAGCATGTGAATTTCAGTATCATCTTCTAATGCCAAGATATGAACTCCACAGTTTTCATAGAAAGTCCAACTCTTAATAATCCATTTCTCTTGATTCTTCCAAATATCATCATCTGTAGTTTCTTCAAACATAATCCTTAAGTCTCCCTAGAGAACTAAATCAATTCCTTCAGGAGTTGTTGTTGAAAATCTCTGCATCACTAAACAATGTAGCTCAATGAAGTCCAATCTATCGAATCATGAAACCATTTCAGTGAATGTCTTGATATATCTTGAACTTCCATTAGCTCTAAACAATCTGTAATAGTCATGAGGTACTCCATATGTAACACCCCCATTTTTATATATCTCTGCGGAATGGTCATTTGGGGTGCTACGCCATAATATAACAACTCAAGCATAGAAAACGACTCGAAAAGAGACGTTTTTAAATACATTCATTCGAAATAAAAGTCATTCGAAGATGATTTGCAAAAATGTTATATGAATAACGGAAAATAAAGGTTAAGTGTTGTTGGGTTCGGTTAGGGTAAACGACCAAACACACCCTTTGTGGACTACATTTGAGAGAATAAAAGTATGGAGGGACCATAGTTGCCACTTTCCCAAACTTGTCTAACTATATAAACAAAACACATAACACATTTCATTCACAAAATTCATTTCTTCTCTCTTACTCTCTCTCTCTCTCTCTCGTCGAACCTAACACACACATAAACCACCACCTTCAATCTATCATCACAAATTCATTAGCCACATGAATTAAAATCTATATACACCATTAAGTCATAAGCTACATATTGGTGTGCTTTTTATCAACATGCATTAAGTTTTGAGTGTTCTTCAATTTCGGTTGAATTCAAGCTAAACCGAGTTGAGAGTTGTTATTTTATGGCTAGATAAGCGTGTTATTAGTGATGGTTGTGTCAAAAAATCATTTGGTTTTGGTTTCTTGTTCTAGCCGTGGGTCGAAGTCAAAGGAGGAGCGAGACGAATTTTTATTTGGTTCGATATTGCTTAATAAAGCATTGTAAGTATTCTTCTATTTTCGATTTCTTGTTTTCTTGATTTCGTTCGATTGAGGCATGTGATGAAATCCATAGGATACTTGCGTGAATGGGTTAGATGATAGTTTTGTGTCGAACTAGAGATGTTGTAGATGGATTCTTGGATCCAAAAATGATTTTTGAAGGTGTTTTATAACAATAAAATTCGAACAGAAAGTTGGGCACGTAAAATGAGGTCCGAAATAATTTTTAATCTGATTTTCGGCTTTTGAATATGATAAAGCTTTCCGAGACGATCGTTTTGATATAAGGTAGAGCTTCTAACTCCTAATAACAAAAAAGTTATGGCGAAAACAAGTTTAGAAAAATTAAAAATGTTTCAATCAGCTATACGCTTATTTGCTTGCTGATCCGATTTTCAACAGCCGTTTTGAGCACTTTCGAGTCCGTTTCAGCCTTCCGGCGAAACACGAAAGTTGTCCGGAATGACGTTTTCTATAAAATCTCTTTTTGGTCAAAGTCGTTTTGTCATGGTGAGGGTGATGGCTTGTGTGGTTGTGGTGGTTTTTGTATCAAATTTTAATTAGAAATAACTGTAAGTTGGCTCGTTAGTTTGGGGAACGTTTGGGTTTTTTTTATAACAAGGGAACGATAACATCAGGTTATTCTACGTTTGCAGTCAACGTTTTGGTGTGGGGGGTTGGGGTTTGTAGTGTGGTTGGTGGTTGTGTGGGGGAGGGGGCCCGAGGAGACGGTACGAGGACTGGGTTTGTGGGTGTGGGTTTTCCGCCGGCCACCGCTGCCGGAGACCGCCATGGTCGCCGGAAAACTTACATGCAATCCGATCAATTTATATTTTCCGAATCCCCTCGTCATTTCTTACGTTTTCCACAAAAAATATTCCACATGCAATGGGTATTTTTCTAAGTTTTGGTATTTTGGTTCGGTTCGAGTTCGGCAAAGGCAAGAAAAGGGAACGAATCGAGTCCGAGTTTGCTTAATATAGCGTTGTAAGTATTCGTGTTACTATTGTTTCGTTAGTTTCGCGTTTCGATCAATTATTAATATATGTGATGAAATCCGATGAACTTGCGGCGATTAGCTAGATTGTAATTTGGGATGATTGAACGACATGAATATTGTGTATAGGATATATTAGATATGTCGTGGGTGAATTTGTGGTCGAAAAATAGTTTTTGGCGTGTTTTGAAAGTATTAATTTCGTGCAGAAGGTTCAGCACGCTAATCGAGGTCTGAGATTTGCGAAAATCATATATTAGACTAGAAAATATTGTAGAGGATGTTATGACGTCCGTTTCGATAGGTGGATCGTCCCGTAACTCTTCCTAACGAAGAAGTTATGGCCGATCGAAGATTGGAAAAGTATAAATGTTTTTGACAGCATTTTTGGGTACTTTGCTTGCTGTCCCGAATTTCAACGGAGGATTTGGGCACTTTCGAGTCCGTTTCAGCCTTCCGGCGAAACACGAAAGTTGTCCGGAATAACGTTTTCTATAAAATCTCTTTTTGGTCAAAGTCACGAAAACGTGATATAGCGGGTCAAAACCGATGGTCAAACTGCTGCGTTTTTATTAAAATAGTCAAGTTCCAGCAGATTCTTGCAGGGGCATTATGGTCATTTTCTGTCGAGTTTCGGGTCTCGGCTAAAACTAAAAAGTTGTCCAGAATATCGTTTCGCATAAAATCTCTTCTTTGTCCGAGTCATGAAAATGTGATTTAGAGGGTCGTTTGGAGCGGGTCAGACTTAATTAATAAATATGTATAAAAAGTCAAAGTCAAACAAAGTCTAACGTTGACTTTTGAAAGTCAACGGGTTAATACTAAACTTGTCGGACGTTATAAAAATAATTAAAATGCTATTATTACTACGAGTAAGATGTTTTAAACTTAGCCGTTCTTACGAACGAGGTAGATTCTAAAAATAGAAACTTTTGGTAATAATCGAAAAATAATATCGATACGAGTAATTAATAACCAAATTGAAAGTCGAAAGTTCGACGAGATAAATAAATATTTTTATAAATATACTTTGATAACGAGACTTACTAAAAATGGTAACTTTCCGAAAATAGTAACTTTCTAAAAATAGAAAGTTTCCTAAAATAGAAAGTATTCGCTTAAGCGATGTATGATATAAATAAAAGAACGATCGCAACCTAATATTGTGAGGTTTTAGGATCTAAGGCGCAAGTGGATTTCTCATCACATGTATGAATATATATATACTATATATATATGATTTTGTTGATACGATGTACGCATCGTTGATTATACTTTTCGGTATAGTAATCGAGCGACTCTAATTATAGGTCGTGATCGCGTTTGTGGATTTTCGTGCTAGACTTCATTGTTTGATCAACGGCTTTTGATCAAGGTGAGTTCATAGCCTCGCATTTTTACACTTTAATTGTTTTATAAACCCGCGAGGGAGATAACATGCTTGTTTTTAAAATAGAACACAAGGGAGATTGTAGGCTAGTAGCCTTGATTATTATAAGTTAGTTTAACTCGTTGATGAAAAAGTCCCGCGGAAATCATGAATTGTTAACTACCGGGTAATGGTAGACGCTTATACATGGAATAGTACTATTCGGAGGCTGCCACCTCCAATCCGTGACGACTGGCTATCGTCAAGTGTCGGGAATAGGACACAACGGATGCGTTGTATAGAGAGTAATATGCACTTAACGAGGGTGTATAGTGGGCATACTTTGTTGGGAAACATAGACACCAACATATTGATATGGTAACGTTCAATGTCATGAGGCTTATAATAATCCCCTATAACGGTGTCTGATCCACATCGTTATGATTTGATGATTTTTGAGAAACGATACTTGTGTTCGGAATTTACATTTATAAACTCTATGGATTCACTCAACATTTTTGTTGACGGTTTAACATGTTTATCTCAGGTATAAGCTTGCTTATTTGGATGGGATGAAGTGCGGATATCGAAGGACATGAGCTTGGTGAACTTTGTACATTGGATACAATGCTTTCAAAAGACAAATTGTCACTTTGCAACTTAATTGAGAATAAGTTTTATGAAAATTTAGTGGGACCTTGTAACTCTGATCTTTTAATGAAAATTTTATTAGTAAACGTTTCTTTTAAAGTCGTTTACCGTGACTCGTGTGCATGTATTATGAAGTAGCACCCTAATGTTGTATTCTGTTGTGTATCGTAGTTTGGGAGTGTTATAGATTGGTATCAGAGCACGAGTTGTAGTGAACTAAGTCGTTTTAAAAAACTTGGACTACAACTGTTTTGGAAAAAAAAATCACGAGTCTCTCACCGATGTCCGATATCCGCGCGCAAGAACGTTCCGACCCTTTGAGGCCAAGTAGGATTGCCTTAAGTATGTTATGTGCCTTACAAGTGTATACCACTTGGTATAAGTAATAATTATAAGTAAGAGTATATGTATATATAAGTAAGTGCGGCACTTACCTCATGGTGTCCGACTACGCGTATATGCATACTTTGACAAGATTCGCTACTCGCGAACGAATAATTTCTTCTATAATGTAACAAAGTACTGTCAAAATTTATTTGATGTATATGTTACGTAAAACTATATTTTTCTTTCTTTCATATGATTATTATATGTAACCATAATGTACTAATGTAAGTATATGTTTCTTTTCTTTTCTTTTGTAGTATCATGGATGTGTCTGGATCACCCGACCGAGTTTCTGATTTTCCTGATGGCGAGACTCCGTGGACTTACGGTGGGTTTGCACCTGGACCACCACTGGGGTACACCGGAAACCCTAGTGGCTCTGGTGGGTGGCTAGAAGCCGACGACTTGCCTATTCATGCTATGAGGACGACTGCTGCGTCTGAGCCGGTTATAAAGATAGTAGCTCCATTATTGGAGGAGATTAGAGAACCTGTTGAGCCGATAGTTGCTCCCGTGACGAAGGAGATTGTGGGGCCTACGGAGCTGATGGATGCGCCCACGATCGGTGGTGACGTGGACATGGAGCCTCTATTTAGTGCTAGTGATGGGGAGTACGATCCTGATCTCCACGCTTTGGACGATGATGATATCGCGATTGAGGTACTTTTGGATGATTCCGACATGGACGACTCTGCGATGCACGTGGACCCGGTGTTGGCACCCGTTGTCCCACCTCCGGTGAAGACTACACCACCTCTATTGGTGGCTATTCCCGAGCCTAGTGTTCATGAGGTGGGAGGATCTTCTACTGCTGCCGATGTGAGACCCCCGAGTACTGTCAAGAAGTTGGACACTCGCATGGATGACGTGGAAATTAGGCAGGATGTGTTGGTGACACGTGTGGATACCGTGAGGGACGCGGTGACGGCTATTGGAGCTGTTGTTGGAGAGATAGGTCCACGAGTGATAGCTCTCGAGGGGCATACTCAAGAGACTCTGATTCATATGGTGCAGGATCGGGATGCACAGATTGAGCAGCTCAGTGCTGAGATGGTTAATGTTCTTGAAAGAGAGTATGGGTTGATGCAGATGATTGCAACTATGAACAAGCGCTTGGCCGATGTGGAGAAGAGGATTCCTGGACCTCCTTAGTTGTTGGATTTTGTTTTGATTAATGTGCGATAACCTATTTTGTATAGTGCTAAACTGCTAGTGCTAGTTAACATGGTCTCGCTGACCGAGGTGTATTTGTGATGTTAACACACAGCCTTATATCATTTTCGACCCTGTACGCTTAGATTTAATGTACTAGGTTCATAGACTATAATTTCTTGGGCCTATAGTGGCATAGAAGCTTGATTTGTATTATAGATTATGGATTTGGACATGATGTCCTGGATATTGTTATGGATATTGGTATGGATATTTTTATGGTTAATCTTGGTAAGAAAATTTGGTTTATGTATACAATCTCTATGTTGCATGTGATGCAAAGGAATGGAGATGTGTGTGGTAATACTTGTGGAATCCATGGGTTAACTATTTTGTATGGGGCTATGACTCCAAATATTTTAAGTACAAAATTTTCTTATGTGCAATTTAAGAAATGATGTGGTACGAATTAAAAGTCAAAATTTATACTAAGAAGTAAAACGTGTTGGTTGCGTGATGAAACTTAGTGTGTCAGAAATTGTAAGTATGACGACAATGTAAATGAGTTTTTACAATGTAAATTAAATGTTGTAGATTTTTGGTTTTAACTTGATATTGAAACCGCGTAGTGGAGTCTATGAAATTTATTTTGAGATACAAAACATGTTAATAAAATTCGTTCACGTGGTTGAACGAATGTTTAAATCTTTGGATAAATGTGTTTTGGATTAGATAAATTATCCAGTGTTATGGTAATAAGAGTATTTTTCAAATTTATTGGATTGGCCCTATAGGTGTCAAGATGTAACTGTTCTAAAAATCCTCAATTTTCTAAACCTTAAATATTTTCATTAAAATAAAATGGCAAATTTTAAAGAACTCAAATTATAAATCTTTTAAGCTTTTAAAATGGGTTTTAACTAACAACTTAAACTTGTTTTCTTACTTAACTACTGTTGTTAACAATTTCTATTATTGGTATAAAATGTTGTTCTACATCTTGCGTGTGTTGTACGTAGTGATAAATTGTTTTGACGAAGATGGTTATGTCGTAGTTGTATCCCCAAATATGGATAGCCTGATCACCTATGCATAATTCGAGAGGAAGCACGATATGCCGGAATAATCGTCACCATTAAAACCTTGGACTCAGAAATGAAAGTTGGGATTTACTTTCGAATAAGGACATGTTTTTGACCCAAGGATATGGATTCATACACAAGTGATATTTTTCGTAATATACTTATTTTAATTCCCTTTTTGTTTGGAATTCCCATGATAGTATAATGACCCACACTATTTTGTTAAGGAAATACGAATGGTATTGTCCGAAATGTGCGATTAATTAGGATAAGGAACTTAAGCGTGCGAGATACGCCGGTTGTTGTTGTGAAGGATGGATTACCCTCAAATGAACTTTTGGCGATTGTGTGGCTTGGAGTGGATTTAAATCGGATTGGATGTCCGTGGGGCGCGTGATTAAGAGTTATTATGGACAAGTAAAAGTGTAAACATGAAAACATCACGTTGAATTGTAACCACTCTTGAAGTCAAAGTAGTTGTAGTCGTTAGATAAGTAGATGCTGAGATACGGGAAAATTCGATACCGGAACACGGAGCTGGAATCTCTTGAGATCGAAAATCTCAAGATTGGGCAAGGTTAAAGCCAAGATGGCATTTCGATGTTGAATGTGGGGAACGGAGGAAAGACTCTTTCTCGACAAAATGAAAAAATGTTGAGATGTCATATCGTGTAATGATTATGAGAGAAAACCGTATTCGTCAAGGATTAGAATAAGACACTAAGCGATCTTTAACCTACGGTTAATTGTGGTGTTCTTACTCCGCGACGTGATGACGCAAGTGCGTGAGAAAGGTGAAACGATTGTGAATTCTAGCACAATGCTAACGTCCGTTCCCATACTAGATGAGTAAACGAAGTAACCGACGCGAGGAAATGTAAACCACCAAAGAAGAAAAGCAACAAATGAAGGCGAACCAACCATGATAATTGCTGATCAGAGAAGTAAAATTTCATCAAACGCGTCATAAATCCATGATACTCAATTGATTCTTTTGAAATTTATTCTGAATTGTTTTCGATCGATTATTGATCTTATGGGGTATTAGCGGAGTTAATGCCGCTTAACTATGTGAATTGCGTGAATTATGTGTATAGAACTTTAATTGATAAGACACCTTTGTGTCGCCCGTAAAATGGCACCGAACGTAAATGACTAAGTACGCGAACGCGAGAATTAGTCAATGAGCGACTTGAAGAAGATGTATGCCTAAGAGTGCAACGTCCAACGTGACATAGAGGTCAACGTGAACGCTATGATAATTGATTAGGACCTACCTATGAGCAAGACAACATCGTTGCCAAGAGGCTTCGCCATCCGGCAAGCTCGTGTGATGAAGATGTTTTGACGGGTAACGTTGGATAGTGATGATAAATGTATGTATTATAGCGCCTAAGTAAAACTGGGTCGATATGTGAAGTCATAATAACATGACTACTACGTGAATAAATCTATGTTTGGAATATGCCGCCAAAATGTTAGGGTCATAAGTACTCCGGGTGATGTGAGAGTTGTTATGATCATGTGGTCGCCTCTTTAAGGTAGGTGGACCCATAAGTTACGAAAGGATTTTTGTTTTGTGAAAGTTATTGGAATTGATTTTATTATTTCTCCGTTTTGAACCTCACATCCTTAGCCGAAAGCAATGATGAGCATGTTATTGTGATTTTGTGGCCATTGCCAGTAATGAAGTGTCCTTTTTGTCTTTAGAGCCTCTCGTTATTAAGAGAGCAATGTAATAAATTCATCGAATTTTTCCCGCCGCGTATATTATCGCGTTAGGCAAGAGCAATTATGTGCTATGTAAGCACCGTCCGAGAAAATCTCGCGGTGAGCGATGATCCTCCTGTTCGGAGTAGTCAGGACCAACGTTGAGTCATGTAGTGACGAGTGTGAATGAGCAAGCCCGGTTGATGTCAAGAAAATGTTTATGTGTTATAGCGGGATTTTTGCCGCCGAATTATGTGCTATGTGCTATATGATTTTGAATGATAGTAAGCGTTTATGTCGCTTGTAGCTGCCCGGGAGGTGGCATAGGACGTGGGTTATAAGTTTGCGCTCTCGGAATTCGAATTGAGCATGGTTATATTGCTTGGGCTTCGTAGTAAGCAAGCATGGTTATATCGCTTTGGCTTCACGATGAGCAAGCGTGATTATATTGCTTTGGCTTCATAGCAAGCGAGCATGAGTTATTTTGCTAAGGCTTATTATCATTAAGCAAGCATGATTTTTGCTAAGTATGATAATGAGCAACTGAGATGAGTGTCTAAGTAAAAGCTAGACCGAATGTAAAGTCATTATAAAATGACGAGTACGTGATTATGTGTTTAAGTGATTCTCTATGTGCTAGCATTGTAATGCACTTGATGGGGTCATATAAGTTACTCCTACATTTTGTTCGCAACTGGTGGTGCATTTTAATAGGTACCGGAAGGAGACGTATGTATTGTATTTGGTTTATGATAAGTATTATTGGTTTTTTGGATAATGGAATACTTTTTGGTATCGATTAATAGCGTATCTTATAATTTTGATTCACGACGTCTATTTCGATTCCGATCCGCAAAAATTATTTCGGATTTGGTTCATAATGCCTGAATTGGTTATGATAACCGTTGGGCGCTTCGTTTCGTATGAATCACTAGCTAAAGTTTGGAAGCACGATCGTTCGTCTTTAATAATATTTCTTTTAAAGAGCGGACATGGATTTTGTTTTATATCGGATTATATTGTCTGTGGCGTGTTTTGTCTCCTATGAATGACTGATTTTGATTTGTATTTGTTTTCGTTGTATGAATTACCATTTGTTTTGATGACTTTCCATTTGGAGTAGTTAAGGCGAAAGTAATAAAGCGTGAATTTTGTATACGAGTATGCAAGACAGTCGAGGATGAGAGAAATCGCCTCATCGCAAGCACGTTAAGATGAGTAAAAAGGAGTGAGCACTGGGACGGCGCTCTCTTTAAGGTGGGTGGAATGTAACAACCCGAATTTGTCGGCACGTGAGATGAGCATGCGAACGAACGTCATAATAATTATTCATATTCCCGTAAGATTCATCGTCGACATTTAAAATTTAATTAGTGTAAATTATTCTTTTTATGAATAATTGCGAATAATTTTGAGAATTATTATTTTGGATATTCCGCGAGTCAACGTTTGACCGCGTGATCATTTAAAGTAGCTTCATCGCGTAGTAATTTACACGTGTATTCTTGTCGTACTATTTTTTTAAAAGTATAATTTTGAGACTCCGACCATGTTGTTCCGTGTCCCTGGCCAAAAGCTCGTGTTTTTCTTAAAAGTGTACAAATCACTTTCATTTAAAAGTTATACTTCGACTTTGATTTAAAAGTAAAAGTAAACACTAGGATTTTAGATAAAAGCAAAATGAAAAAAAATATATATTTATGGCTAGCCTTTGACTAGCCCATTCGACGGCAAGAATAACCCAACACCACACTCAATCTCTCTTGCAATTCCAAGAACTCATGATTGCCTATGCCCATGTGCATGTTAGACACCTAGTGACATAAATGTTGTTTCACTTGCCCTCCCTTTTCTCTCCTAGCCGACAAGTAGAAGCAAAAGAATACTCAACTCATTTTTTGGTTCCCAAGAATAATGATTGTGTGATAGTTCCCAATATAGGTTAACCATTACTACACTCAAACAAGAAAACTCATATTGCATAAAAAGAGTTTTTCCTCTCTTCTTCCCTTCTCTTTGTTCGCCGGCAAACCCCCACAAACACAAGAAAACACTAACTTTCGATCTTGCAAACCCTTTCTCTAAAACTTAATAAAGGTTTAGAAATAAACAAGGGCTTAGCACAAGTTGTTTCTCTCCCCTTCTCCCTCTTGTTTTGGTTCGAACCCACAACTAAGACACAAGGGTGTCTTGGTTTTTGATTGCTAGTCATTTAACAATAAGACTTGGGCTCAAAAATTGATTTGGGTCAATTTGTTTTGCTTGTGTGTTGCCGCGGCTAGAAGGGTGCACACAAGAAAAAGTGGTTTGGTTTTTGATTGTGAAATTTGGTTGAGTTTGGGTTTCGGATTTGGGTTTTGGTGGTGAGTTCGAGTCGGCCAAGGAAGGAACACGGGAAAGAGTCGAGTCTTGAATATTTTCTCTAGCTCAATAGAGCAATGTAAGTTTATCCACTTGTTTATTTCGATTTCTATATGATTATAATGAATTGTATGCCTACATGTAATATGGGGATTTAAGCATGCGTGATTAGGTGGGTAATGTACTTGGATTAATTCGTGAATTATGATGAGCTTATGTGGTGAATTAAGCTTAGTGTAGATGCCCAAAATGATAAAAAAAATGAGTTTTGTGGTGAATCAAAGAGTGTGTATTAAAACAGAAAATTTGGCGCGGATTTCGAGGTCCGAAATCCGGCGAAAATATATTTTTGATTTGACGATACGAAAACACATATTTTTACGAACGTTTCGATAGTTCGAACGCCTCCTAACTCTAAATAACGAAGGAGATACGGCTAATTAAAATCTAGAATTCATATATATAAATTTCAGCTTATATGGCTTATTTAATAAGCTGTCAGTTTAGAAAACGCCCGTTTTGAGCATCTTCGGGCCCGTTTCAGCTGTCGGGCGAAACACGAAAGTTGTTCGAAACGACGTTTCGCATAAAACCTCTTTTTGGTCCGAGACTTGAAAACGTAGTATAGCAGGTCAAAACTGGAAGTCAAACTGGTCAACCTTGTAATAGTAAAAAAAAAATGTCAACAACAGCTAATGTAAGGGCAAAATGGTCATTTTACAAGCAGTCTCGGCTTTTCATCGAAACTGAAAAGTTGTTTAAAATAATGTTTCGCATTTGACGTATAAGTTTCATAATTTATCGAGTCATAACGAATATAACCTGCTAAGCTATCGGTTAAATATATATAATACTTACGAAAATATTATAAGTACTTGATGTGAAAAGTCAACATAAATGTCAACATGTATTTTTATCGACTATGAACATGTAGTGTGGATAGAAAGTGAGCATTAAAATATTGCGATTGAATGATTTTTGCAGGATTATAAATTATTGTGAAAATAAACGATCGGTCTAAACGGTAGTCTAGAATAATGTATTTCCATTAAACGTGTTAACATAAAGATCGACATTGACCTATTCACCAACTTGATGTTAAGAATGCATTTCTTAACGGTGATTTATCTGAGACAGTGTATATGCATTAGCCCCCTGGTTTTGTTGACTCTTATTATCCTAATCATGTATGTCTTTTGCAGAGGTCTTTGTATGGTTTGAAACAGGCACCTCGTGCTTGGTTCTAGCGGTTTGCAGGTTATGCCACTCGGACTGGTTTTTCTCCTAGTCGGTGTGATTCTTCATTGTTTATATATACACAGGGTTCTCAGGTTGTTTATTTACTTATATATGTAGACGTTATTATCCTCACAGCTTTTTCTCCAGTTCTACTTCAGCAGATTGTAGACTCCTTGCATAAAGAGTTTGATATGACCAATCTCGGGGCACTTAATTATTTTCTTGGCATCTCTGATGTTCGTCATCCTACAGGGTTATTTTTGTCATAAAAGAAGTATGCTCGTCAGCTTCTTGAGCGAGCTCATATGGTTAATTGTAACCCGTCTCGGACACCAATTGACACTGACTCCAAATTGGGTCCGGACGGCGTTCCTGTTCAGGATCCTACTTTATACCGTAGTCTTGCAGGGGGGCTCCAGTATCTTACCTTTACTCGCCCAGATTTGTCCTATGCAGTTCAACAGGTTTGTCTCTATATGCATGATCCGAGGGAGCCGCACTTTGCTGCTCTCAAACGTATCCTGCGCTATGTTCAGGGCACCCTGGAGCTTGGTCTTCAGTTATATGCTTCCGCTACTACATCTTTAGTTGGGTACACTGATGCTGATTGGGCAGGTTGCCCTTCCACCCGCAGGTCTACTTCCGGTTATTGTGTGTTTCTAGGTGATAACCTTTTGTCGTGGTCTGCTAAACGACAACACACCATCTCTCGCTCTAGTGCTGAAGCGGAATACCGGGGTGTTGCTAATGTTGTTGCAGAAACTGCATGGATTCGTAATCTCCTTCGTGAGTTACACTCTCCTCTTTTGACAGCTACTCTGGTTTACTGTGATAACGTTAGTGCAGTTTATATGTCAGCCAACCCGGTTCAACACCAACGCACCAAACATATTGAGATTGATATACACTTTGTTCGTGATATGGTTAAAGCTGGTCATGTTCGGGTTCTTCATGTTCCATCTCGTTTTCAGTATGCTAATATCTTCACCAAAGGTCTTTCCTCAGGTTTGTTTGAAGATTTTCGCTCCAGTTTGAGCGTACGGCCTCCTCCCGCTCCAACCGCGGGGCGTATAAGTCAACATTGAAAGTCAAGTCAACATTCAAACATTCAAGTCAAGTCAAGACATTTATTAGTCAAGACATTTATTATTCATTAATTTGTATTGGGCCTAAGCCCATGGTAATCATTCTAGATAGTTCTCTTGTATCCTATATATATTATAGTTGTTATCAATAATAATCAAGGAAATCAATTAGCCTTTCAATGTAGTTTTACCAATTTTAATATATTCTAGTACAAAAATTCAAGTTAATCAAACATCCAATCTGCCTCTAGATCTTCATTTCATTCTAGATTTCTTCTCCATTTTCATCTCATTCATAACTTGAACGAGTTATTTTTATTCATTTTCTCCATCTCCAAAGCGGTTCTTAGTAAAGTTTTAAAAGTGAGTTGTTTTTTTATGGTTAGCCTTTAAACTATTTATGTTTCTAATTGCCTTCTCATGATATAGATATACTCGTGCTAGCGTTGGCTCATGTTAATCCAAGTTGGAATCATTGGTTTCGTGGTGCATTTAGTGGATGTTTTCTTAGAGTGATGATGTTACATGTTTTTCACCTCGATTTCTTTGTTTAAAAGGGTATAACTCTCATAATCTTTTTTCTAAGATGTCGAATATTCCTTAAACAATCTTGAAGAAGAATAACTATAAGGATTCTATCTTATTGCCATATGTTTTAAATCGCCCCCATTTTCAAAATATTATTACTACATTGTATAATTTGTATTTTGTATAATTCGAGTTCATTATATTGGAAGAAAAACAACGAATTGGTGCTCTAGAGCTGATCTCAACAAGGATGCCAACAAAATTTTCAAACACATGACTAACATTTTAAGTTATTAGCAATAAAGTGGACGTCTCAATTGTGAGAAGCTTTCCCAATGACTTTTTGAGTAGTAAAAAACTATTGAAAAAGTTCATATTAGAGTGCTCTTAGTCATTTCGTTGGAATATCAGTTACTTATATCATCTAATTTGTAGTTGGTCTATTACATCAAAGAGTTAGCTGGTATATAAATACGTATGTACCCATATACAGTAATTTTCCTATCCAAACATTCACGAAACTAAAAGTTTATTTTAAGAGTTTATTGTTTTGTGATTTTCTTATTTTTGTTGATTGTTTTAATTTCAACGTCTTAACTTGTGGGAATGACAGCTAACAATGGCAACCACATCTTCACAAAGTGAGGCAAAATATGGCTCATGCAGGCACAAACCACTTGCCGTGGTTGTTCAGTTAAGGGGTGTTGGTTTCTCTAGAGTAAGGTTTGAGGCATTTGATTTTTGAATGAGTAATAAGTCCGAAAACTTGTATAGCAACACCTAAATATGTAAAACTGTAAGTTCTAGATATTGAACAAACTTAGATTTGAGCGGTCATTTCGACTTTTGCGGACGCACATTTTAGGAGATACACTCAGTTAAGTAGAGCAATAAAATGTTTGGAAAATAGGCGGCTTTAATAAATAGGGGTAAAAAAATGGTATTACACCTTGGATTACAAAACCCTTCATGCAATGAACCCTATTTTCTGGAAATAGTAGACTCGAAAATGCTTCTCGTAAACGAGAACCTCATACTTTTATCGTCCACAGACTAGCAAGTAGGAGGATTTCAAGACTTAGGTTTATTGGATAGAGGTTATTGTTGCCTCAGGATTTTATCTTATCACCGGCGTGGTGATTGTGCACTTTTTAGCTATTACTTATGATTTAGAACTCTAGGAGAGTTCATGTATATGAGTTATGTATTGAAAACTTAAAACGTTAACGATTGGGTGTACTGGCTTTGAAGCCCATGATTATCCCTTTTTTGGGGAAATTGTATGCACTTATGATATTTGTTGGGCGATGTTATTACGTTTAGTCATAATTGTTCGTCGGGATATGAGTTAGGAGAAGGTGTTATTGTATAGATTGAGCTATGAGTGAAGCCTAGAGGCCGTGGTTACCCCCGAGGCACTCGGCTCATTGAGAGATTGATTTAACCCCGAGTGTTGAGTGACTTCAATTGGCGAATCTTTCGCATGTGTACGTTACTTGCTTGCACTATCCATGGATGTGTATTGTTTTCGAAACTTGTCGTGACCATTGACCAAACTGTATTTAATAATGTTTTGTAATTTAATGATTTTAAAACTATGAATTGCAATAACAAATTTGTGTGTTGAACAATGTCGTTGCGCGAATCATATTGACTATGTTGTATAAATTAATTATGCAAACTATGGAAAACTGTGTTTTCTAAATTTCATAAACTGACCCTATGGTGTCAAATAAAAATCTTCTTTTAAAAAAAACATTTTTCTTTTTAAATTAATAAGAATGGAAGGTTATGCTATCTTCTTTTCTTTCTTTTGAAATAATTTGATTTTTTACTCTTTAAAAATTTCTTTTGAAAATCGTTTACCCGAACAGCAATAGCGTATGGAAACGACACGTTTTGACGAGGAAGGACATGATGTCGTTTGGTCCTCAATTATGCATAACTTGATCAACTATGCATAATTTAGGAAGAACCACGCTATGTCGGATAAATCGTCACCATCAAAACACTTAATTCAGTGAATATAAATGTTTGGGTCAAGCTTCCGGAAGGAGAAAATATTTTTAACTATGGTACGGATATTACCTGCAAGAAACTGATTCGTCAATAGTAATATATATATAATACAGCAAACAATTAACCAAATAACCTTTAGCCAATGGTTGGATAAGACTTCACAAAATAAAAATTATAACTGTCACCGGAATGTAAGGTTTCCCGGGTCTTTATGTCCCGACTAGGTGTGCCATTGAAAATCGAAATGACGAATGAAAATCGATGTTTGAATATGATGAATATGATTGGTTTTTTCATTACTATAATTAAATATGCAAAAACGATTAAAGAAAACCTAAAAACGAAAGCTAGAATGATTTAAATCTAAAAACGTATATGAAAACGTAAAAACGTGAAGTTTTCTAAAAACTAGAATTATTCAATTTTAATCCATAAATGAATTTTTCACTTTTAATAAATGGGTCCTAAAGTACTAAAAACAAGTTTAAAAAAAAAAACTAGATCAAAAACGGAGTGATTAAGACTAAAACCGAGAGAAACAGTACGGAACGAATCCCTTTCTTTATTAAAAAAAACTTTGCAAAAAAATGAAACCTACATATGCAATTCTATTTTTCTTTCCTTAGGTAAATACAATAAAATAAAATTTTAAGAAAAAGATTATATTTTTTCTGATTTATTTTTCTATTGATACTGAATGGTAGATTACAGATTTTAACGCTATAGTTAAGATATTAAAAATACTAAATGAAATTATAAAATTCTAAAAAATTAAGGAAAAATACTTAAGACAATGCTGGTCCTATGAAAAATAAAAGGGGTGACCCAGCTTATCGAAATAAGCTGGAAATAAGCCGAAATTGGCTTATAGGCTTAATGGATAAAAAGTGGTTAAATGAATAACCACTTGGGCCTTTAACGAAAAAGACCCAAGGGCAAAGCGGTGAGTGTGTTGGCTTATAAGAGAGAGGTCGCAGGTTCGAGTCCTGGCCTCTCTTTTTTAACTCTTGCTACAGTAATTTTTTTTTCTCAAATCTTTTTACACACTCTTAATAAGCACATGGAAACAAGCACTTTTCTTAACTGGCACTATTCTTGAAAGCTTAAAAATAAGCCAGAAAAAGCAAATAAAAACAGACAGTTTGCTTAAAATGACTAAAGCTAAAAGGGCCTAACTACTTGGATTCTAAGGACTAATAAGTACAAGGCAAAGGGAAAATAAGCAACTGCAGGATATCAATCTACATCTAAAAAGCAAAAATGAGTAAAACTAAACAAGAAAAACAAGTTAGAAGACTGAAATAAGTAAACAAGCACTTATAGTGAACATATCAAACAAAACAGTCCCACAAAGCAACTTTTAGGCTTATTTTTAAGCACCAATAAGGGAGTCTTAGGGTGCATGGCTACTATGTGCTTATAGAGTAGCTTAGGAACTTCTAAGAAAAACCAATAGATTAGAAATTTGAACAAAAACAAGCACTAAAAGACAGTTGATAAATTAGCTTCTTGCACCAGGGCAAAATCTCTAAGCCAAACAACCTATGAGGGCATAATTGAGCTTAAAAATAAGCACTAATAATGATTCTAAGGGAATAAGGCTTATAGGCCCTTGAAGATTGACCTATGGGCTTCTAAGAACAGCAAACTCAAAGGAGTTTGAACTACTTATAAGCCAAGGGATTGGCTTATGAAAAGGCTTACCACACTCAATGCATACTGAGTGTGTTTAGCTTAAGAGGTAAAAGCCTATATGCAGGTTTAAAATTGAGCCAGTAAAACATGCTAAAATTAGCTAATAAATAGAAATAGATGAAATATGGCCATAAGAAAAGCTTATACACAAAAAATCAAAACTTAAAAACAATTTTAACTTGGTTAAAGCTTAGATTGAAAATTGAACTTTTTGAGATCCGTTAAAAATAATTTTGACAGGAAGACTTAAACCAATACTTACCAAAGAACTCTTAAATGACTCTATGCTGCTGAATAAAAAGAACCAAAATCAAGTAGCTTAAGGACAACAAAAGGCTCTTAATCAACTTATGAACAATTAAGCTGATATACCAGTCTAAAATTCAGCAGTTTTAAGCATGGAATTCCAAAAGATTTACCAAATGAAATTTTTAAACTCTAACACCCTTTCAAAACAGATGTATACTACTTAAAATAGCTATTTGAAACTGGCTTAGTAACCTCAACCCATTATAACTTTATTTTTGACCCATTTTAGGCTTGTGCCAAACACCCCTTTAGATTTCCTTAAATTCTATTCTAACTATTAGAAAACACATGATCTAGGGGCTACTTTTAAAAAACAGATTATTAACTAGGATTATTAATGGCAAATAAGCAATAATCAAAGAAGAATAAGCACTTATTACTAAGATAAGCTCATAAGCAGTAATAACTTAAAACTAAACAGTTCTAACTAAAAACTTCACAGGTTCATTAAAAACTTAAATTAACTATTTTTAACTAGACATTGGACATAATAAGCACCATAAAGCTTAGACTAAGCACTTTTAAGCAGACATAAGCAGCTGATAAGCTATGTAATAGTGAAATTAAGCTAAAAGTTAAAATGAAGAAGTACCTTATCCTTAGCTGTAATGAGTGACCCTAAAGCTCTAGTTATCTCAGCTTAATGTCAATAAGCTAAGATTACACCCACAAGCTCTTCATTTGCTAGCTTGTCATCTGTGTAGCTTATATGCTCAAAACTCAGATAGCTCATAAACTTTTAACACAATTTTTAGAAATTTGCACTTTTATTAAAACTGAAACAGGATTACATTGTTTGAAACAAAGTTATAAATATGAAAATACAATAAGCTTTAAAATGAAAACATAAATTAAAACTTAAAAAGAAAACCGAAAACTAAAACTAAAACTAGATCCCCTCTTCAATGTGTGCTTCTTTTCTTTTATAGCTGCCAAGCTTCTTTGCATTTTGTTTGTTGTGTTTGTTTGGTGAGAGCAAACCAAAAACCATCCTAGCCCTTCAATTTGCCTTGGGGCCCTAACCAAATCATCACATCCCTTGATGTATTTGTCCCATAAAAAGTCCTAGGATTGCCAACGTTGATGTATCATGTGATGAGGGGGTGGAGGGTTGATCCATGGTGTATTTAGAGTTGCAGGGTAATAGGGAGGAAGGAGAACACGTGAGTGAGGGTTTTGTTTTGGGCGGGAAAGAGTTTATCTGGGTAAAAAGGATAGAACTTTAGAGAGTTGGCAACTTGAGCCCTTGAATTTGTATGTTGTCATTGCATCCAACGTCCTTGCGGTGTGTTATCATTTTGAGGGGTTGCCAACTTAAGTCCCTAAAGGAGTATTGAGGTGTTGCAAAATTAGTCCCCTGAATGAGGACTAACAATGGTATAAGGCAAAGAGGTATTGGCTTAACATCTGTTAAGGGTGATTTGGGCTGTGGGTTGCATTGGGCCAGCAATTGTCTTGGGCTAGTTTGATTTTTATCAAAAAAGGTTATGGGCTTATTGGTTTATGGGCTAAGGGTATTTAAAATAAAAGTGGGCTGGCCTGGGCCTACTAGGTGGGTATAGTGGGTCCACTTTTTGGCAATTAAGTTTTCGGGTTTAGTTTTCGATGCTCTTTCCAACGACGTATCCCGGGGTTGACTTTGACTTCGTTTTGACTTCATAAAATACACAAACGTTGTCGAGTCGATCTGGTAATTTCCGTTTGAGCTCCGTTTTCAATCTTTTTGTACCCTTGGCCTCAGTTTTTCGCGCTCTTTTCAAATCCGTGCTCGGTTTTGTCCGGTTTGCCTTTGATTTTTGTCTTTTAGTGAATATCCGGTAGCTGCACAGTACAAACACAAAAAGAAGCATATTTATGGCAATTTTTGTGCGTTTTTGGTCGTTTAGGGTCGATTTTAAAGGTAAAAGGTATGTGTAATTACACACATACCAAAATCCCCCATACTAAGATATTGTTGTGTCCTCACGTAATTTTATGAAGTAAACACTTGAGAAAACCAAGAGTCTTAATCCTCCTCGACTAATAACCTCGAAAAGTAGCTAAGTGTTCGTCAAGGGGAACTAAAGAATCAATAGCTTCGACAAGTCCCGTTTTCACCATTTTTATATTTACACTAACTATCCCTAATATTTTTGTATTTTTCCTTTTTCTTTTCTCAACTAACATGTTTGACTTCCTTTATTTTATCAACACTGGGATCATAGAATGAGAAGCGCCCATAGAATAATCTATGGATGTCCTGACGGATAAATTCATCGTCCCCGATTTTTCACTAGTTCCAAGCTAAGCGTAAAAACGAAATCACTGTTAAGTACATGTAAAGATGCTAACACTACTTATAACTATGACTTGTCAACTTTTTGCTCCTAATAATTATTCAATTAGTGTGAATGTGCTTAATTTTAAGTTAAATTTAGATCGACAATTTTAGAAAGTAGTATAGTTTATGTGCATAACGATATTTCTGAAGAAATCTGGGGAAAAGACTAGATCACCCACCAACCAGCATATTCTCGATAGATCCCAGCCGAGTTCGACTTAGGTTATCAGGTTGAGACCCCACAGGAGAATGTTCGCAATATAATAGCGGGATACTCCACCCTTTTAGGCCGAATTTCTTAGATTTACCGCTAAATAAACAATACTACTCAAAGCACGCAAACATCAAAAATTTAATGATCTCATTGGTGCGATTATTCCTAGAAATAATCTACCAACGGCAACCAACAACTTTTGAAGTCTTAGAGCAAGTTATTCTTAGTTCAAAATTATACTTGAGTTTAGAAAAAGAAATCTTAACCATTAAATTTTTCTTATTAGTCATTTATTGCTATAATCATACTATAATACCGTCATCATTTACATGACTACAACATCGGCCACGCCTCCGACAAGATGTAGTGACTTAGTCTGACGACGACTTCTTATTGATAACACTTACGAATGCACTTATGGGCCTTGTTTTGAAGACCGCAACATCGGTTGTGAGCCGGCAAGATGCAGTAAACCTTTATCAGCCCACAGTTTATATTATTTATATTTTTTCATTTTTTCATCATTTTTCAATTTTTTTTCTTTTTTTTATTTTTTTTTATTTTGCAACATATTTTCCGTAATAGAGAAAATTTCGTTTTAGAAACTCAAGTATAAAGCTGAACTAAGATGAATATTTTCGTTTCCGAAAGAGCTTCTTTTTAGAAAACGTCGGTTTAAAGTTAAAGCAAAATTAAGCACGTTTATTAGTCAGGTTAAGAGCTTCTGGGAGAAAAAGCGACAAGTTACACTTATAAGCTTTTAAGATTTCCAAATAATCCTTGTTTAGCATCCTACTTGTAAATAACACTATCATTTTTCGTTCTTCGCAAATTTAAAATCCCTAATAAAAGGATCCGCGAATGCTTAGCCTAATAAACTTTCGTTTATTAAATGGTTAAGGAACAAAGCTAGGGCTCAACACGCCTGATCGAGTCAAAATTTATTCTTATTCTACCCATCAGGAAAGTCAAAACTGTGACAAAACACTTATTTTATTTTTGAAATTTTTTAAAAATTTTCATTTTTTTTTTAAATTTAGTGGTAAAAACTAGATTACGTGATAACAACGGCTGCAAGCAAAATCAAATCAAAGATTCCCCCCCCCATACTAGAACTAAACATCGTCCTCGATGTTTTAAAGGGGTACCTATGTAAATCTAAGGCC